>CM030855.1:4757714-4887714 GCA_018105865.1 Metaphire vulgaris
CATTTTTATACTTTCTCTGAGAGAATAATAAGACTCGTTATTTACATGGGGCGGGAAGTTAACAGAGTGGTAACAACGTTGGACGATGGAGCAGAAGGTTGCGGGTTCGAGACCCGCAGGAACCCTATAAGGCCGACTCAGCCTTAGTCGTTAGAGGGCGATGGTAAAATGAAGATTATAGTGGTAAACTGTTGCGATAAGTCAAACAGGTACGCTACGCGATGCACTAGCCCCGTATCCGTGGCATTGCACGCCTGGCTGAGGGCTATAGAAACGGAGATCAGCGCCGCCCTATGAGCCCGTGAAGCTCGGGAAGGACTTTGACTCTTTGAACGTTTGATTCTTTGTAATTGTGCCAAATCATAATTCAACAAAAAAATGATATACAGTGTGTATATATGTATGTATACAGTACACTGTATATGTGTATATATACTGCAAACATAGAGTATATAATAATACATATATGTATATAGGGCTATATATATAATGTATATCTATATATATATACTGTATCTATAAATTATATATATATATATATATATATATATAATTGGGATTTTAGACAAAGTTGCTGATTAAGCGTTGTTATGCAGTATTTCTACACACTCAATACTAGTTCATTGTTAATTAATTATTTGATAGATTATATCAGAAGGCAATATTCACACAGACCAGTGTAAAACTTCAAATGTTTAAGTATTCTAGATAGTTCTTTGCTAATTATCTGATAAAGGCAATATTCATACAGACCAGTGTAAAGCTATACAAATGCCTGAGTATTCTCCTGTGAATATCTCTTGTTATAAATTATCCCCAACGCAATTTTTCAACATCTTCAATTCGAGTGACTCTTCATATCTTCACGATTGACACAGTGTCTCTCAGGAACGCAGCCTATACATTATTTCATGATGTATTGTCTGTCCATGAAGATACAAGCACACTTCTCAGAGACATCGAGATGCCTTAAATCCTTAAATTCTGCGCTTGTTATAAAATTATTGCAGCAACGATAGTAGGCGATTGGGCAAATCAATACAGCCGATCATGTCTGAAACTGTCTTCCTTTGAGCGGTATATTGGTAAGTATTACCGATAATTAGGACCCGTAATATTACAACTGTAAATCTATCTATCTGTGTAAATTTTATCTATAGTAGATTAGGCTCTCGAGTTTCATCGTGTTTCAAGTGATGTATTTGGAAATGTAAGGTTCAAGTAGGCAGCTCAAGTTTTTTTTAGTAGGCACTATTGTGTTTGACAAGGCTTAGCAACAGCAGCTTTGTTCAGTTGGATCAACAACAACAACAACAACAACAACAACAATAATAATAATAATAATAATAATAATAATAATAATAATAATAATAATAATAATAATAATAATAATAATAATAATAATAATAATAATGTGATTTCAAGTTTTTAGGAGACTATAGGTTATAAGAGCATGCGTGAAAACCAAAATAAAGTTGATAAAAATCAAGGAACACAAAATCCAGTGGCGTAGCCAGGATTTCCGGAAGAGGGGGTTTGGTTTTGGTCATGACAAACTTTGAAAAAAGTCGACCGACAAGCAAAAAGACGTCATCCGCATCTTTTCTCTCTCTTTTTCTCTTTTTTTCCTTTTCCAAACCCGACAAGCAAAAAAGGTCGTGCCAGCCAAGAGTGGGTGTTTCAACCCCAAAACCGCATCCAAAAATAAAAAATGCATAGAAATACGTTTTAAAAAGCTTTTCGTCGACAGCCAAGGGGGTTTAACTCCCAAAAATTCCTCTTGCCTACACCACTGACAAAATCTATCACACAAACCACAACTGAAGCCATAATTTTAATCACTGTGCATTCGTTATCGGTTTCAATCTTATCATCATCATCATCATCATCATCATCATATCATCGTCATCAACAACAACGACGACGACAACGACAACGACATCGTTATCAGCGCCGTCATAATCGTGTTCGCCTTACCTTTAGAGACAGAGCGGCGCGATGTGAAAACACTAAAGAACTATTGATCTACTCCAAATAACGCCAAGTAGAAAAGCAACTGCGATTAGATTCTTAGATTCCAGTCTGAATATATATAATCCTTAGATCAGAACGCGAGAGAATTCACACGCGCATACAATATATGCAACGCTATCACTGTGTTCTCTAGCACGCAGCATATGTCCGTTTAAAACTGGCGCCTGCAATTGTACCTCCTCCTCCTCCAGACACCCAACAGGTCCACTGTACCCTCCTGCCCAGGTCACGTTTGTATATTATACAAGTAAACGGCGGGTGTATACAGAAAGCAAAGCGTTGTCCGACGCAGCAGATCCAAGACAGTTTGGCAATATGTGTTCTCCGACACAACTGCGTATACGACGTCGGATATAGAATAATTTTAACGTATAACGTTGAAAGTGCAGAGAGCAGATACATCGTTCTGATGCTCAGCCTGCCTGGTTCGTCGGAACCGATAAGACGGGAATCCAGACGCATTTGATGTGTGCGTGTGTGGGGGGGAGAGGGAGGGATATGATGGGCTGGCATCATCTAACTAATTGATATATGGGGTAAAAACGGCCAGAAAAAGCAAGCCCTAGTGGCAGTATGATGATCGTATAAGCATCAACAGTTTGCCGGATTCCACTTAGTTCGTCTCGTTCGTATACTGTAGTGTAGAGAAAGCAAGAACTTTGAGCGTAGAAAGAAGAATTTGTTATTCTTTCAGGAAAACTCATTGTCGTTATCATGCGCAGCAGATAAACAACAGAGGTTCAAGGAGGTCGCGCCTGGGTCTAAATAACGCGGAAATCTTACTTACGGGATATTACTGTATCTCTCCTGGGTTTTGGGTGTGGGTGGGTGGGGGGGTGACTTGAGGGAGGGTATCAGAATGTACAGGTGAATAGACGTGAACGGCCGTTGCTCCGAATGGCCACACTCTGGAACCTGGAATCGGAACTGGAACCACGGCGTCTTGGCACCTCACCGCAACCGATAAGCTTCTAATTCAAGGGGACTTCGATATCTATAATCTCACGGATCTTGAACTCTTTATCATTTCAACTGTGTCAACTAAGTCAACTTATATAGCGCTATAATACCACAGAATCTTGAACTCTTGATTATCATTTCGGTGTGGTGAATGCGAGAATACCACAGAATCGAACAAATATGCCGGGTGCGTATTTATAAAAAAGAACTGCTTATAACATTAAATCATTTCAGATGCTTTGTTTCATCTAAGAGAATATCAATTCACCTTTCCATTATTTTGCATTGCTACAGTAGAGACTAAAGGTTGGGGTTCAATTGATCGATTGTATCTATCTACAGGGTATATGTATCTACAATTTATCTGTTGCCCTGCTTTCAATTTCCAGTTAGAGATTTGAACAGGCAAGACTAAATTCTGACCTATTGTCAGATGATAAGTTCCAGAAAATTTTAAAATCCCTGGTTTACCCCAACATTCAAAACCATGACCCACATTAACATCGTTGAGAAAGAAAGAGAGAGAGAGAGAGTGAGAGAGAGAGAGAGAGAGAGAGATAGACCATGCAAGAGAGAAAGAGAGAGGGAGAGAGGGAGAGGGGGGGAAGAAGAGACAGGCATGAGATGGAGACAGAGACAGAGAAAGACAGACATGCGGACAGATAGATAGAGAGACACAGAGAGAGACAGATGGAGACAGATAAAGAGACAGAGACAGGCAGACAGACAGACAGAAGACAGACAGAGAGCCAGACTGATGAATCTGGTGATGGTTAACAGGTGTATGTATCTTCTTATAACCAGGTGTACGGATGCTGTAGGGATGTAGGAATTTCAAGAATTGCTTGTTTTGCAGAAGGTACAGACAACGATTTGTCGTTTCGAGCGCTGCACGCAACGCCACGCAAAAGTGATCGCGTTCAATGTACGGACGCTTTGCATAAACACAGGGTGTCCGTTTTCACTGACGGCGAAAGACTACCAGATGCGTCGCCTATGAAGACAGCAACGCACGCCCCGACACCAGGGGGCGTAGCGACCGGAGGGGGTATATCGGTATATATATATAATACTTTTTTCCATAAGACCTAGATCTACCTTATATTCTCATTAATTAATTATTATTACTAGATTATTACATTTTTGTTATTTGCACAAATTTGATGTTAAAAATTATTCAGCATATTTCTCTTCAAGTATACAGTTATTCATGGTTTATACTACAGTTTAGCTGCCTACTCTTGAAATGTTGAGAAAATAAATTTGATATATATATATATATCCAAAAATCAGTACATATAATACAGTATATACAACATATTATAATATATATAATATATATACAGTATAACAATATATCCACCCTACAAATTTATACCACCGCCCTACCCCCAATGAAATTCCTGGCTACGCCTCTGTCTGACACACTCCAAACACCGATTCCAGTGCTGAAGCCCTGCCTAAGTAAGTCAGTAGGTAAGTAAGTACTAAGTAGATTGGTATAGGTAGGTAATTTAGTTTGGTAAGTTAGTAGACAGGTTAGTATGTATGTTAGTAGATAAACTAGTAGGCAAGTTACACGCCAGCCCCCTCCCCCTCTCCTACCTAAAATTCCTGGCGACCCCATTGGATACACCAGCAACAAACTCCGCATTCAAAAGGAATTTATGAAGTCAAATAATCTAAGAAGCAAATTCCTGAATTAAACCATGATAGCCAACGATTAACTACATGTTCTGATTGGAGTTCTCTTATCGAACCAATTGACAGAATTCGAACGCTATACTTGATCGTTTTTATCTTTCATACTCGAACAGTGAAATGAATGGCCCAATAATTGACAGCAGCCGAGGTTTCGCACAGTTGCCAATGCAATGTAATTTAGCATTTGTATAGCGCCTCTCGCAGTAGGTTAGTTAGAGTTAGAGAGAAATGTTTCTGACAGTTCGATTTTTGCATCTTTATACAGTAACTTAATTTGTAAGATTTTAAATGCTAGTTGCGTTTAATTCCTGTCTACTATAGAGTAGGCCTATAGAATCATGTAATCTGTATTGACGTTTGCAAAGACCGATAGCTATAAGCGTCAACTTCCATTATAACCTCTAGGCTGCCCCCACTTTTAAGAGGCTACCATAGAAAGTGGCGAGCATAGGGGTTGGACCCCCACTTTTTCATTCAAGTTTACGCCAGTGCGTATAGACTAACAATAATGTATCTTCTAAACTAATAATAATAATAATAATAATAATAATTAATAATAATAATAATAATTCCATTCCTTGAGCAAGTTACAAGTTCAACCGTGTATACAAAAGATCGCTGACAAATCAATGCCCTTTTAGAGGAAATTCTGCATTATGTCGGATCAGACTGAGGGAAACAGACATACAGACAGACAGACAGGCAGGCAGGCAGGCAGGCAGACAGACAGACAGACAGACAGAAGGTTCTTCATTGGCGATATAGACGCTTCAATGACTTGTGGCATGATTTGTGGCAGTGCTGGCGAAAGCCAACGCAACGCCAAACGCATAGCACAGCGTGTCAAAGGTCACAAGGCGCCAAAGGTCAACTCCGAGGTCAGAGGTCATATATATCCCTATACGCATACATATGTGTGTGTCTGGATTTCCAGCTGACCAGCAGCGATGACCGTTTGAATGCTCGGGGTCAATGATCATTGGGGGCCCCTGAGGGGGTACCCGGGGGCCTCTTCACCATTGTCCGCCGCGTCACATTGGGGAACCCGGTTTCACTCAAAAGTGGCAGCGATGGATGCCCTACCACACGTCGACCATCTGCTGGTTTCGTTTTGAAAATCCCTGCGCAACTTTATCGCCGCGGAAACATTCCACGCCGAACAGATTAGCGCATTTTATTCAATCCGATGAGCTCCTAGTTGGCTTCGATAGCGTCGTACAAGCAGGGCCTGTTTTAAGAAGAATTTATCGCTGCACTAAACACAGAAAATTTGTGGACATCCGCGCAAAAAAACAAGCAAAAAACGTCGTTTGGAAAATTTATCACTGCACAAAGCACAGAAAATTGCATTTTACCACTGCACATTTTCATTTTATCACTGCACATTTTGTGTATATCACGACACGTTAAAACAGGCCCTGCGTACAAATGTTATTATCAGTTGCTACATAACATCTGAAATTACCTGATTTTCCTGTGATATTACAGACTGGTCATACCTCTTGGTTATACCTCTCGTCCTTTGTAATAAGACCAGGAGACAAAGAGCATAGGCCAACGGAGGAAAATAAATTGAGGATGACTTGCAATGTTTTCAATAATGTCGACGATTTAATGCTATCCAATAAATAACATAGCAGCGACAGTAATCAACGCCACGTTTACTGCTATGGGAAGAACATAATGCAGCAGAGCAAATTAATTACTGCATTCTATGGAAATGACCAGTGTTTATTCTAGCCACCTTGACATTGGGGTGGAGTTTGAAATGTTTGGGGAGGACAAGATTTGTCTCTACACGCTTTTGGGAGGAAATTTCCATCCCCCAAGCCAATATATACATTTTATGGGGGATTTTAAAACTTTGGGGATTCCCCCTCCCCAAAAAACAGACCTAGAATAAACACTGGAAATGACACTTGCATTGCCACACTATGTCGATTGCATGTACAGGGTTGTATACAGCAGAACTTTTGTTTTATATCGGACTCGGTTATAACGTGCACTAAGTTATTCTAAAACGTACCGCAATGTACGGTTCCGTCTGATGCGCTACCGTATTGGGTACTATTGGATACAACGTACCTCAGATATAACGTGCTAAATTTTACAGACCCGCAGAGTACGTCATAACGAAGTTCTACTGTACTAGGGCAGCTGTTCAGAAGCCTTGCACTCCGGGTGACACCATTGTCTTCCGGGTTTCACTCCGACCGCCCACCGCGAAATTGCAGTTGAAACGATAATTGCCAACCGTAAACAAACCCGGAGGGGTGAAGAGAGGGTAGTAACGGTCAGACTGGTAGAACAAAGACGGTGGCAGATTTAGGGAGAAAGGAGGATCCGGACATTATGGGATCGGAATAATAACGAATATGGCCAAACAGACAGACAGCATTGACTAAGACGACAGAGATAACAATAAGACGCCTATTATGAGATATATACCTGATACTTTAATTAGACTACACAATTTGGAATCTGTCCCTAACCCATGCTTCCATTTTAATACTGTATTCAAATATCTTGAATCCGCGTAAATAACGCCTTTCGGCTTACAGTGGCGTCGCCAGGAATTATTGGTTTGGGGGCAAAAGGGGCTAGCGTGTCAGATTTCTTACCCCCCTCACCCCCTTCCCTCCACAGAAAACTTTCTCACCGGATCTGCGCGAATCTGGTAGGTGGTCCGGGGCAGGTTGGGGAGGGCAGTTGCCCCCATTTGCCTCCTCCCCCCGTGGCGACGCTAATGATCGGCTATACCAAAGGGAAATTTCAAGGTAATCGATAACAGGTGAGCGAAATATCGCAACTGCAGGTGAGATAGTCACACCTTATGGCAAACTCGCTTAGTAACGTGCGATAAACATCTGATCGCAATAAAGACCAAATCAGAGTCTGTCGCATAGAGATAAAACATGTTAATCTTATCTATTGACAGATAGCAATGAGTACTACAAGGACATTGATAATTACAGTCTGTTTCTTTCTTTCATTTATTCGGGGGGCGGGGATAACATACAGTAGAACTTCGTTATAACGGACTCGGTTATAACGCACCATCAGTTATAACCTACAGCAGTGTACGGTCCCATGTGATGTGCTAAATGGCATTGGATAGGCCTGTAACGTATATACCTCGGCTATAACGTACTCAATTTTACAGACCCGCAAAGTACGTTATAACGAAGTTCTACTGTAGCTATAATCCAAGCCAGAATTCCTGATGTCCGCAAATCTGCAGATTTTGTCAGAGACAAGTTCAGTAGTTTTGTTGACGCAAGATACAGTTTCAAAATTCGTAGGTCCTTTCGTCAACCAGCAGTAAACAACTTCAATAAAAATTGCATGTAACTTATTCAGTGGCGCACCCAGGGTTCCGGAATAAGGGGGCGCAAATCGAAATTTTCGGGTGGAAAAGTCTTGTTGGACGAGCAAAAAATTTCATCCAGCAGTTCCTTGCCCATTTAAGTACTCACGTTTTCTCTTCGCTCATGCTTTAATAATCCGCCACCCCCCACCAAAAAAGTAGTATCAGCGGTTTTGCAAAAATTCTACGACCGACCGCTCCCAGCCAGAATAGGGGCGACCACCCCTCCTCTTCCCACAATTCCATCGATCGTTTGCTGCAATATTATTCCAGACGGAAGCTTTTGCCTTCGGTAGGTGAAATCAATATGAAGAACGGTTGTTTTCTACGTTCTCACTATTTGTGTATTCGATCTTTGATTTCCGTTCTTTTGTGTTCGCTGGGGGGGGGGGTAAGCGGTCAATAAACTTCAACGCATGGCAGGATGCCCCATGGCACCCACTGTCCACTTCCTTCGGTCGATGTCTTACAGCGCGTTCTCAGTGTATATATACACAGTACTATGTACATTGTACAATTGTGCGTCTATCTTCTATAATTATATGCACGTATTAACGGGTTGATAAGTGAGTAAGTAAAACCGCCATTTATACAGCGAAGTGACCAGCTTATTCAAGATAAAACCGTCTGGCGTAAACGATTCGTTTGAATTTTCCACCATAGAGCTGTGGGGGCAAGACACCTGAATATTCGTGACTACCTGAAAAACCAATATTTTCGCTATCTGGTGGGTTTACGCCTCATTGGCGTAAACTTGGATGAAAAAGTGGGGGCCCAAACCCTATACTTCCCCTTCCCCATGGTAGCCGTTTAAAAGGTGGGGAGGACTCGGTCCTATTAGAAATTAACGCTTATGACTGTCCTATGCCAATGTGGTGGGGAGGGTTACATTAGTAAGCCCCACCCCCCCCCCGGCAAAAATAGAATAATTTGCTGTGATTAATCTTCCAATGTTCGCCTTATTGGCTTTGATCCGCTTCCTCGTTATAGGACAGGAGTTCCGTCGCATATCGGAAGATAATTGCTTTCGGGGGATGGCGCGGGGGGGAGGGGTTCGTGGCTTATCTGCCGCGGCATCTCGGAATTGCTGCCCAACCAACCGCGTTTTATGAGCTCCGATGTTAATCCATCGAACCCTGTATAGGCCTACACTGCTTCGGTCGGAACTTGGAAGAGTCTACTGAACGACTACTTCGCTATAGAAACAACAGGAAAAAGATGGGTTTTGAAAGAATGGAAAAATACCGTTTCCCATCAAATCGAGCGTCTTCCGTTGAATTTTCCAACATTAACGTAACACTTTTGCCAAATGCTTGCATATTATGGGTCTTTGACTGCATTTGATTGCAGAAGATGTCTGTATCGAAAGCATTTTCTCTGTAAGTAGATTTTGTCTACTAGAGATCGCCACATTAGACACCTTACTAAAATTAAACCCTTCGATGCTAAAGAACCATTTTAAAAGACTGCTGTGGTTCGAATTGTGAAGCACAATTCCAATCTAGACCGCAAGAAATGAAAGAACTTCGCAAAGCATTTGCAAATTATAACGACATTCAAAAGTTGGATCATGCTTACTGTCATTAGTGTAAACTTGGATGAAAAAGTGGGAGTTGGATGAAAAAGTGGGAGCAACACCTATATCTCTCCATTTTCCTCCCCTTCCCTAATCTCTCAATAAGCGGAGTGGGGGGGGGATTCCGAGCCCACCGGCCTAATAGAAGCTTACACATGTATGCTTACTATTAGTTACTAACCTACTAAATGTGCATTGTGTCATTGACTTTATTAACCGTACAACGTATATTGACACGTTAACTCTGTCAAAGCGCTTTTGATTTTAGTATTTGAACTACATGATGCTTACGTCGCTATAAAAATTGTCATGGATACTAATACTACTACTACTAGCTACTGCTACTGCTACTGCTGTATATGCTTACTAACCTGCTAAATGTGCATTGCGTCATTGACTTTAACCGTACAACGTATAATATAACGTAGTGAATAGCTTACCTTTTACGTCTGTTCTCAGTTCCTGACTAGTTCTGTCGGATGCGATCGCAGTCGGCGCCTGACTTGCGTCCCACTTCTCTCTTCGCTTCGTCCTGGGACCACACCACAGACGATCCATCGACGGATCTGTTGGCATAGAAACCGTTGTCATGGTTACTGGGGGTTAGCCGCTGCGTTTTCTTGGCGCTTCGGTCGGAGGAATCTTGCTTAGGAAGAGGCGGATTTTCGCTCTCTTGGCAACACCGGAAACTGTTCCTCCAAATGCCCTAAACTACAAACTACAGATCTAACAGGTCGTTCGAAAAAAATTCCCGAGAACCTCGATTTACTGTTTAAAAGTATTCTTCTCAATCGGTGTCATATAAATTCACCGTCGTCAGCAGAAATATTCTATGCGTTTCCTTTCATATTGAAGCTTCCGTGCGTGCAGCAGTCGTTGGCGCAGAGGTGAAGACAACAGAGAAGCAAAGGAAGGCGTTGCGCTCGTAGATCGTGCGAAGTGTCATTTGGCTAATGAGTGCAGTTCAATTTCCAAATGGCATCGCGGTGGTCTGCCATCCGCCAGCACCGCTAGCGAGGCCAGTGGTAGGCGGGGAAACAGATTAACAGAAGACGATACCAGTCTAGAGCAGTTTCCCAAACGGTGGGTTCCAGTGTTTAATCTAGACTCCTGGACTCCGGGGGGAACTGAAAAAGCCGGGGGAATTCTACTAGGGGCCGCTGTTAGTCCATGTAGTATTCCAAAATTTCCGAGGGGAATTTGAAATTTCCGGGGGGAAAATGGGGCAAATTTCCCCTGAAACGGCCTAGATTAAACACTGGGTGGGTCGCGACCCAAAAGTGAGTCGCAGGGCTCAGTCTAGTGGGTCACGGGGTAACGCGAAATTAGGTTCAAAAGTGTCATTTTCTAATCAATACCACAATGTCACAAGCCTTGAAAGTTGCAAATATACTTAGGTTTAAAGAAATTTCTATGCCTGCAATCCTCCATACATTACACAGCTTATATTAAGATGATTAGTGTTTTATGCAGGCCTCTTCAGAGGCTTAAGGAGGCATGGGCCAGTTGGAATATTGTGGCCTCTCTTAGCCTTCCCAAAAATTAAAATTTGACAAACAAAAAAGGCAATCACCAATTTTCAGGACCACAGGGTACCTTTCTAGCTTTCCCAAAATGACAAGCAAAAAAGGTCATCACCAAATTTGAGGCCCCTCCTAGTAGTAGCTATTTAGCTTTCTAGCTCTCTCAAAATTCTAGACTAGGAAAAAAGGGAGGCCCAACAGACGGAGGCCCGGGCCAAATGGCCCTCCTGGACCCCCTCTTAATGGGCTTGGTTTTATAAACCTTTTATCCAATTTTATTCGACAATAAGTTTGCAGGGTCGCGGCATGTTACAAAGTCGCTGACGTGGGTCGCACAGTTCCAAATAGTTTGGGAAACCCTGGTCTGAAGTACTTTTACAAATTAATCTTATTTCGCAATAACGCAAGAGAAGCGTATTCCGACCATTTTGCTCTGAAACTCCAATAACAATAGAGAATTTCTAGGATGCATTGATTCTCTGCCTAGCGGTTAAGCGAATTTGTCATACTCATAGGCTTTTAAAGACGCGTAAGAAAGGTGTGTTCCTGGCAAATTTTTGAAAAAGATAATTGTCAAGAAGTTTCAATCTCTATTTCTCTTCTTTTGTCTTATTTGGCAAAGACATAGATAATTCTGATAAAATATTTGCTACATTTTTCATTAGAATTGAATCAGCGCTTTTATTTTGCCCTTTAATCAAAACTCAGAAGATTCTATCAAACTACCGTTCGCCAGATGGCGTATAATGCAATTTTAACGCTATTATTAGGGACGCGGCAAGTTAAAACCGCTGAAGTGGGTCGCAGTCATTAAATCATTTCCTCCATAGCTGTAACAACCTAGCCTCACTGCCCTTCGGATGTTGACTATTGTCTGGCTGATCTCATACCTTCCCCATAGCTATTTTAACCCCTTAACTGGGGATCCCGGATATATCCGTCCATTTTACATTGATTTACAGTTAAATGCACGGTTAAGGGGTTAAGAAAGGCTGAGCGCCTAAGAATAAGCAGCTACTGTTGTGCTGCCAATGAGCTCGCGTGCCAATGGGCCCGTATCATCAGACTGCTTTCCAAGGCGCTATAGAAATCCACGAGATTTTACTTACTTACTTGCAGTCCCAAAATGTTTAAATGTTTGGAAAACCCTGGTCTAGATCCTAGATCTAACCATATGATCACAGTCGGTCACGGGGTCAGTAACGAAAGTTCAAGCATGGTCATTTATATTGTATAATGTATACTATTGTATAGGAACCAGTGGTACATGTATAAATATATAGGCGTAAACTTCTAAAAAATTGCCCAAAGTTGCTGACATAATTATTAATGGATAGCCCCATATACCCCATTTTCTTTTGGCTACTCCAATGACGATGATCAGGGTTATTTCTAGGATTATCAATTTGGGGAGGGGGTCAGTAAATTCTGGATGACCCCTGCCAAAAAAGTCTGACAATCAAAAAAAAGTCATCGCATAGCTGAAATTGAGGGGTGGGGTGTTGGGGGTGTCGGTCTCAAATGGGGGATGTTGGAGGGTGTAAAGGACTCGTCCGCCAAACTATTGAAAAATTCGTTCTATCATAAACAAGTCACTATTTCAACGCCGATCAGAATTATTTATTTTCGCATCGATGTCAGATGATTATTACGAAGACCAAGAGAGTCGAGATTCTGACTATATCCGTTAACACCGTTTTTATTTCTCGACACACGGACTCGACCGACGATAAACAAACACAGATCGAAGATTCTTGAGCGTTTTGTTTCGTGATTTCTGCGTAATCGGCGAGCGATCGATTCCTTCGATGCTTGTTTCTTTTCTGCGTCGTCGATGTCCGAAATCAACAGCTTTGGAAATCGAATATCGTTCGGTGATCTCTTTGAGCGTCGGATGGTGAGGGGTGGACAGGGGCGTAGCTAGGAATTTTATTGGGAGGGGGTATAATGTAATTTGGGGCGGAGTATAAATCTTTAAAAACTTGAAAAATCTTAAAAAGACACAACGAAAATTTTAAGGTAGTCTGATTTTTTTGGGGTGGGGGTTGGGGGTTGGGGGTATATATATGTCAATATGCCCCCCGTCGCTACGCCCCTGGTGGTGGAGAGAGGTGTGAATCGATGTATCAACAGACCACATCATCTTGGGCGTGTAAAAGGAGGAGGTGATATCAGAGGAAAGTAAGCCGAGGAACTTTCACCGTCGATCCCTCCCCCTCCCCCTCCCGCACCCACTCGCTCCCATTTCGTTTGGAGCAGCAACTGCTGCCGACGACGACGGGGGAACTGTTTTCACGTGGGTCGCCGTGCGAGCATCATTTGATACTGATGGAAGACTTGACGATGATTGGCCGCGTCTGCGTGGTTCTTCTTTCGCGTCCGCGCGCAATCGAATCGATCGCCCGACCGGACAGAAGAGAACATCTACACGGCCGAAGAGGCATACATAGACGGACACGGAGAGAGACACAGAAAACCAAGGCAGAATCGAAGACGGAAACTAAGAAGCAGCAGCAGCAGCTATTTCCATCCAAATGCAATTAGCAAAGGATGACGCTCCAACGTCTGGAAGCTGCGCATATATATATATATATATATATATATATATATATATATATATATATATATATATATATATATATATATAGGTTTAGTCTAAACCGATTTTCAATTCTGTCTTGAACGCTCTGGCCTGGATAGTCTGCCAATATTTATGAATAAATGGAACATCACGTGACTCATACGGATCGGCGTTCTACAGGGAAGAACTGAGTGATAAATTGATGCAGGTCCTACGGTGCACATGACGGTATATTTACAAACGAAAGAGAGATATAAACACCGAAAACGAATGAAAGATAAGTTACAGACAGACAACCTAGACAGCCAAATGGATGGATGATCACTGTGAAGCTGTAAGATATACGACCTTATGCAGCTAGCGCCAGAAAAAGCGGCGCTTTGATCCTCAAAATTTTGCACCATGGAGAGTGGTTTTTGCTCATCAGAGGGCAGGACCAAAATAAAATGTTGCGTCGGATTTCAGACAGACAGACAGACAGACAGACAGACAGACAGACAGACAGACAGACAGACAGACAGACAGACAGACAGACAGACAGACAGACAGACAGACAGACAGACAGACAGACAGACAGACAGACAGACAGACAGACAGACAGACAGACAGACAGACAGACAGATAACAGAAATGAAACCACCTGCAGCCCCTTCCGGACGCCCATGCCAAGACGTCCAAAAGTGATGACGTCAGAATGAAAGAAAGCGGCGAATAGCATTTTAACGGAGCACCTGTTGCAAGCCTGAAGCGAATTTCCGGTTTCCGGTTCCCAGACGAAAGTTACTCGGTACGTAGGAATTTCTCTTTGGAACAAATACTTTACTGACTTCCTACAGTACATTACACGGACTATACGGATTGCCACGTACGGATTACCACGGACTGTACGGGATTACGGAGGACTATGGATTTCGCCCGGACTGAGCGCTCGTGAATAAGCTGGTGCACTGCGCCGAGCTTTCGGGCAGCGCTATATAAATTTCGTCTTGCCTACTTACTTACTTACTTACTTACTTACTTACTTACATTAGGGCAAAGTCAAGCGTCATGTGGTATATGGACCAGCGATGAAACCTGCGTTTATAAGCGTTACCTGTAGAATACCATTCATATTACTTCCTCACACCAATATAGGATGATGCAATATCAACGCTTATATTTCCAATCAATAGTTGATTAATAATTTAGGGTTGTATAGTGTATACTGACCCATTTTAGATAAGACAATTATTTTGGGCGCAAAAGTGGGTTCTATTTAGACCGATATAGACGGCGTCACAAGGGAATTCAGTATATTATGCAACGCTTCTAGATGTGTCTGTACTTTATCTGGCAATTATCTTGCTATTCATATCGGTTATACAATGAACAGGCAATTTAGAACATGGTCCGGTGTCTCATTTAGGCATACAACGTACTGTAGACACAGTTTACCAGCTTACCGGCAATACAGAAAAGTCACTTCATAATTCATATGAATTTTGCTTCTAATCTAATCTTTTGGGCAAGTTACAGGAAATTAAAGTGGGTTTTAGCAGCAGAAGTTCACTCTAATTTGAAATATTTCCAAAAGTGATCTATCAGAAAAATCTTCATTTGCAAAACTGCTTACCCTTAGTATCCGTAAAGTTTATCAAGGTGTTCAAATGTCCAGCAACTTGTACAGGTTCTCTCCAGCAACGCCTACATTGTTACGCCTATACAGTCCTCTGTACGATCAAGAGTTCTAGTCACAGCTTAATCTAAAATTCGATTTCCAATTCGACGCTAAATGTTTTAAATGTTCTTTGACTGTCACAGGGTCCACGCTGTTCGAATCATGAGGTGTAGGCCTATTCGAAATATCGTTATAACGGCAAGCTTCTTAAGGCGACAATTATCGCATTAGCGAACATAATTGCATAGCGTATCCTCAAATTACGAAATGTCAACACACGAAACCTTGTAGTCTGCTCTGTACGGCACATTTAGGCCAACAACTAGATCTTTTTCTAGTGCAATTTAAGTCAGTTGATATTAGACCTGTGCGCCGCTGACGCCGCGCCGCCGCCGCCGACGTTTTCATGACGCCGCCGCCGCCGGTAATATAGGATCGGCGCGCCGCCGCCGCCGCCGCCGAGAGAACATCGGCGTGACGCCGGCGTCCCCTTGGTGAAATTATATTTTCATGTAACCAGAGTAGACCAACACTGTTGTAATACGTGGATAAAACTGTCTTCACGATACAGTATAGTCAATTAGCTAACTAATTCAAAGCACAATTCAAAGCACACGTTACTTATTTACTTCTCTTCATTCGTCTATCGAATGACGTCCTGTATTGTTTACATTCTGCAAAATGGCCACGGCAAAGAAAAGCGTTTTCGAGGATAATTACGCGAAGACCTAAAAAGATGCTACATGTAAAGTGATGCTAAAATTAACTGCGCACAGTTAACTAAACGAGCAGTGAACCTATGCATCATAACTGAGAGCGTTTGTTGCCTAAATCCTCTTAGTTTAGTTTAAAATTAATCTTCTTAGTCTGATGTCGGCAGTGCTTTGTTTTCTTAGTTGGCACATACACTTTTTAAAAGTTTTCATTTATGGTCAATTTGGGATATATAATGAAGCAATATAACTTGATAAACAGAACCGTAGCTAGGGGCGGGGGCAAGCTGCGCCGGGCGCCGTCTTAGCGGGGGGGCACATTGTGGACACTTTTAAGTTTTTATACCACCACTATCCACTTTTTGCGGCGAAAAATACAGAAAATACAGATAAGTTAAAAAGGTCATCACCGGTTTTGGGGCGGCTAGAGGCTATAGATTGCTATGTCGTGAAAGCTCAGATAGGCATAAAAAGGCCATCACTGGAATTTATGGGCTCAAAATTTGTACCTTGCCCCGAGCGCCGAATACACTAGCTACGGCTCTGTTGATAAAATCTTTCTTAAACTGTATACTTTTATTTTTACTAGTATTATAAGTTTGTAACATTGTTTTCAAATTAACCGGGTGACAAAAAACCTTGAGGATTGAACAAATACGACGATATCATATGGTGTCCTTTGTAGTCGCACGTATTGTACTGTATTAACCGTTTGTACGCCGCCGACGCCGCCGCCGCCGCCAATAAAGTCCACGCCGCCGCCGCCGATAAAATTGGTTCGGCGCGCCGCCGCCGCCGGTGATAAAGCGGTCACACGCCGCCGCCGACCCTCAGAGCGTCGGCGCACAGGTCTAGTTGATATCATGCATATGCGACGAATCGCATGCCTATTTCATTGGCAGACATTTGTAAAAATGCGCCGTCGTCATTGGGAGATTCAACGCTCAAGCGAGAATACGAAGCTCTTAACAGGAAATGCCTTGTTCTTTGTCGCCGCGCAGTTCACAATGCCCGATTGTAATAAATGACGGAGTTCCAGAAGGGCAAAGGTTAAGATGATCGACGATAGCTGTATATGTTGAATCATGGGGCCATGACAGCTTTAATAGGTCGTTGCAAATCTGTATGTACAGCAACAGTGAACAAGCTGAACCAGTTGAGTTAAGAGACCATGCAGATGGTAGTCGCGTAAATCAGTCTGTGGCGCAGTGTTTTATCCAGACTCCAGGCCTTTGGAGGAGAAATTGAGGCTTTGGGGGGGGGGTCGATTTGGTTGGAGGGAAAAGACACAGTTCAACGCAAAATTTGTGTAATTTTACGTGCTGGAATTTGGGAGGATTTTGAGTTTTTTGGGGGGGGGGATCTCCTCTCCTAACAGGCCTGTATAAAACACTGTTGTGGCGTCAGGAAGATCTGAGAATCGACGAACGAAAACCAATAGTCATTACTCTTAAAATTGTTAAGAATCTCAGCGTTCTAGTCTGGTCCGTTTGGAATCACTATGTTACAGTTGTTGTTGTTGTTGTTGTTGTTGTTGAAGTGTATTACACGCATTGACTTATGTGTTCCTGTATTTTCAAACTGCAGTTAGAAGCTAAATTGTAATAGAATTGTCGCTATATGTAACCTTTAGGTTAGACCAAAATTCGACGATACTTGTTGGAACGCAAGACGAAATCAAATAGGCTACCTCTATTCACTGAGATTTGAGCGACAGCAGAAGGATAGGCCTTTCAATAATTAGAGGAGTTGGTAGATTTCATTAAAAAATACAGGAGCAAATAAGTCAATAAGCCTAAATATAATGCCACTAGACTTACTGTTTTTTTTAAAATTTTGGATGATAACGCTGATTTGAAGTCACTAAACCCCATCAAGCCAAGTGCATCGCTAAAATTGCGCTACAGAAGTTATTTAATAAGTGAATTAAGTCACTATATAAGTGATTTTACCTCGGCCGCGGATTTCTACTATGCTTAGGGTTCGGCATAGGCCAAGCAGAAATCGAATAAAACAATCACCAGGTGGCTATATGGCTGTCGAATCACGTCGCTACGTGGCGCTTTCATAAGTGGCGACTGGCGAATTAGTTAAAATTCGCAGATTTTTAAATGTTAAACAATTTCGTAGGGCTGTGGATATTAACGATTAATTAATCGATTAATGTTAACATTTTTAATCGATTAAATTTTATTTAATCGACTAATTCTTCGATTATATTCTTTCAGTGTTACTGTAATACCAGAGCTCGAATTGCTGGGGTGTGGGGTTCAGCCCCCTTTAAAATGGCAGACCCTCCCTAGAGAAATGCAAAAATGACAAAAGTGTAAATTCTTAAAACACCACGCTCGCCATGACCCCCCTTTCATTTTCTCACAATTCGAGCACTGTGTAATACTGTCACTTATTAGTCATATTCATATATATTCATAGTCATATTATTAGTCACTTATTAACTTGAATACTACATAACTTACTAGATTTCTATATCCTGTCAGTCAACAATGGCTAGTAATGAAAAGTTGAGCAATCATTTTCCTTTTGTTTTTAAGCTAACTGGCAACTGCAAATCGCAAAGAAGACATATGCAGAGTTACAATACAAGCAGATAGGCTAAAAGTTATAAGTAATTACTAATCGAAATTAATCGAATAATCGATTATAAAAATTTTCCCACAAATCGAAAAAGAAACTTTTAATCAGTAAGCCTACCAGCCCTACAACCAATATCCGAATTTCCTCGTTTATCTTAATTATTTTGCTCTTAGTAAATCACTTGCAACCATTTAGTTTGATCTTCGGCCAGAGATATTTTACACCCATCAATACCCCCAACACCCCCACAATTTGAGACCGACACCTCAGCACGGGATGACCTTTTATCTTTTCTTTGCTTGTCAGACATTTTTGGCAGGGGACCCCCAGAATCTCCCGACACCCCCAATTGATAATCCTAGAAATAACCCTGTATTCGGGTATCAAATGACAGATTTGCATTACGGGTCGTATTTGTTTGCATGCACCCAACGGTCATTCGATAGAAATCATTCATTGACGACGATGAAGAAGACGAAGAAAATGATGATGATGTTGTTGTTGAGGCCTATATATGCAGGGGCGTATTGACCATGAGGCAAGCGAGGGCATTGCCTCAGGGCGGCACGGTCTAAGTGGCGGCGGGCGGGTGGCGGGTAACGTTCTTGCAGTGGCGTAGCCACAGGGGTTTGGGGGTTAAAACTCCCCTTGGACGGCAAAAATTTTTTTGATGTATTTCCATACAATTTTTATTTTCTTAGGCGATTTTTGGCGATTTTTGGGGTGAAAATCCCCTTGGCGGTCATCGACGAAATTTTTTTCAACCCCCCCTTCCGGAAATCCTTGATACGCCACTGCGTTCTTGCACAACTTACACTAACATTAAGACGCTGTTCGTATCTACGCAGCTACTGTAACAATAGTCCTTCCATTGGTTAAAGTCATGCAGGAAAAAATCGGTTTTATTATTAGACATGTTCGTTTACGCTCAAAGAAATACATTCTTGGAGCATTTCGGTGAAGATTTAGGCGATGGAAAAATGTCGCCCATTCTAAATATAATTTTTGTCAATACTTTTGAAAAATTTACGACAAAAACAAACATTCCAGCGACCAGCGACCCCATTTTCATACATCGACCTCGAAGAGGTAGTGTGATATTCTAAAATCTAAATGGTAGAGCAGGGTTTTCCAAGCATTTTGGAACCGCCACCCTCTTCAGCGGTTTTGTAACGTGCCGCGATCCTAATAATAGCATTAATATTTTTAAAATGCATTGCGCCATCTGGCGAACGTTGGTTGAAAAGAATCTTCTGAGTTTTGATTAAATGGCAAAACAAAGGCTCTGATTCAATTCGAATGAAAATGTGGCAAATATTTTAGGCAGAATTATTAATACTTTTGCCGAATAAGACAAAAGGAGAGAAGTAGAGACTGAAATTTCTTGAAAATTATCTGTTTAAAATTTTGTCAGGAACATACTTTTGTTGCGCGTCTTAAAAATCCTATGAGTATGGCAAAATCTCTTAAAAGCCAAGTGCCTGGCCAACGGCCTAAAGAGATTCTCAATTGTTATTGGAGTTTCAGAGCAAAATGGTCGGAATACGCTTTCCTTGCCTTATTGCGAAATAATACGAATTTTAAAAAGTACTACAGACCAGGGTTACCCAAACTATTTGGAACTGTGCGACCCACGTCAGCGACTGTGTAACATGCCGTGACCATGCAAACTTATTGTCAACTAAAATTGGATAAAAGTTTCATAAAACAGAATAATCATTTTAATATACGCTGTGCATGGAGGATTGCTGGCATGTATACTTTTTTTAAAACCTAGGCCTACTTGCAACTTTCAATGCTCGTGACATTATGGTATTGGTTAGAAAATGACGCTTTTGAATGTAATTTCGCTACCCAGCGACCCATTAGACGCAGTGGCGGCTCCACCGGGGGTCAGGGGCCCGTGCCCCCCTATTGAGAGCCTGGCCCCCCAGTGGCCCCCCCAGTTGGGACCCTATACTTATACCTATACTCCATCAACAAATTGCAATCAATACAAAATGCTTTAGCTCGTGCTGTTACTATGTCACCTAAATTCTCCCATATTTCACCCATACTAAAAATCATTACATTGGCTTAAAATAACAGAACGTATCCAATATAAGATAATTTACACATAGCTCACTTCAGTCATCAAAACCTGTCTACCTTAGATCACTATTAACCCCTCAGCCTCCTCGACCCACACGTTCGTCATCTCATCTCACTCTGTCACGCCCGCCAAATCAGTCATCCCTGAAAATTTGCAACCGTGCCTTCTCATATGCTGCACCTGAACTCTGGAACTCGATCCCAGCTTCCCTTCGCACACTTGCCCTCAAGTCTTCAGGTCTAAGCTAAATCCTTCCTGTTTCTGAAATCATTTCCGCCATAGCTGTAAACAACCTAGCCTCACTGCCCTTCGGATATTGGGACCATTGCCTGGCTGATCCCACACCTTTCCTATAGCTATTTTAAGAGAGGCTGAGCGCCTAAGAATAAGCAGCTACTGTTGTGCTGCTTTCAAGGCGCTATAGAAATCCTCGAGATTTTACTTACTTACTTAATGCTACATACATTAAACAACAAATGGTTGGCCCCCATGATTAGAAGTTGCCACCCCAACGGCCCCCCACTTGCCAAATCCTAAAGCCGCCACTGACTAGACTGAGCCACATGCTTTACACATTTTAGTGTTTGGGAAACACTAAAACGTAAGGAATGTGCAGCCTGTTGAAATTCCGCTAAAGAGGGCCTTCTGTCCGGAGGGGAACATCTATCTGCCCGGCTATGACAGTTACGCTGTCTGTCTCAGCTCAGATATGAGCCGCTGGTCGTTTAACCCCTTAACTGGGTGCCTCGAGTAACGCTCGCCCATTTTACATTGAGTTACAAATAGTTGCCCAGTTAAGGGGTTAAACCGACTTTTCGTCGTTATGTTCACCCTTTCTTCTGGCGTCTGAAAGCGGGCGATAAAAACGGCGACGGATAACTTTAAACGAAGAATTTTACGCTCCAAGCATCTGTTGCCATGGCAACTCAATCTGTTTCTAAAGAGGCATAGTCGTGATAGCGCATTCTCTCTGTCCCTTTTTGTTCCTCTGTCTGTGTCTGTCTGTCTGTCTGTCTGTGTGTCTTTCGGTCTCTTTTTCTCTCTATCTTTCCTTCTCTGACTTTCTGTCTGTCTGTGTGTCTGTCTGTCTGTCTGTCTGTCTGTCTGTCTGTCTCTCTCTCTCTCTCTCTCTCTCTCTCTCTCTCTCTCTCAGACGTAAATTTATGGCATGAGACTCTTAGAATAGCCAGAAAATAATGAGAACGCAATATAGACAGTTAAGAAATGTAACGATGCGAGGGCGAATCGAATCCCTTTTGCTATAAAATAAGAGTGTTAACCCCTTAACTGGGGATCCCGGATATTTTACATTGAGTTACAGTTAAATACACGGTTAAGGGGTTAATAGAAAACACCGAGACTATGCATTTCTGACGTCTTTGGTCAATTGTTTTTTTCTGATGGCGACTTATTAATTAAAGACTCGGTACTGTGTTGTTATGCAGCACCATTCACAAACAAAAATGATAGCACCAGTTTGAAGATTAATTGAATATAAACTGACTTAAATGTGCAATTATTTTCTTTAAAAGCGATTAAATATAGCAACCATTTGTAGTAGGCTAAGGGGTCATCCATAAATGATAAATGACGTCACGCACTTAGGGGTGAGGAAGTTCAAACATTTGTGACGATGTGTGACGAGGGGGAGGGGGCGGGGTTCCAGAAATGTGGCGTCACATAATACTAAATATTTTATTAATTCCGCAATGCTATGTTACCGCAAAATTGAACGTATCTTACACTTATAATTAGTATACAATTAGTATTAGTATACATTTCATTTTTTAAAAAGCATTTGAAAAAGTGTCTGAATATTGTTTCAACTATAATAATTGTAAAGAATACTTTCAAACGAAACGCTAATTTTGACATTGGAAAGACGACAAGATGGTGGGGGGGGGGTTAGCGCGTTGTGGCGTCATATGTGAGGGGTCTGACTTTTGTGACGACGACGTGACGAAAGGGGCAAGACGTCATTGGATGGTTTTCTATACACTTTCAGTTTTATTGCAGATTATTTTTTGAAATCAAGATGTGTCGGTAAGCGGATAGTGTTGACGCGTTGTGGCGTCATATTTGAGGGTCTGACTTTTGTGACGACGTGTGACGAGTAAAGTGTATTAGTATAACTTGGTTTGTCAGACAGCTAAAAAAACATAAAGGAAATACTGACGTAATCCAAAATCGCGTGACGTCATTTATGGATGTGGCCTTGAGCTCTAATGCAAAACTGATATCTAAACTGTTTTTTAGGCTCTGATACACTTTCAGCTTTATTGCAGAATGTTTTTTTAAATCAATTGATTATTTTCCTAATTAAAAAAATATCGAATAAATTTTTGATGTGTCGGTAAGCGGATAGTGTTGACAATATTCCGTGAGTATTTATTCCATGGTCGCTGCATTGTATGCATGGCCTACGATGGAGGCCAGCGATCATTGTCGTGTCCGGCTCAATACATGTTGTTTCAACGGGGGTTAGGTCTATTTGGTTTTAGGTGTAAATCAGCCATATCGGTCGATCAAATAGACTCTGTCAACTGCAACAAATATTGCTTATGTAGCGCATATTTGCACAGAAAATTTAGCGATATATTGCATGATTCTTTTCAGTCTTGTGACTAATAATAATAATAATTATGCACTTCTATAGCAGCATTTCTAATACTCGAGGGTATCAATCGATGGTACCTTCAAATCCATCCGCAAAAGACCAGGTCATTCCAGAGATCAGTCAGAGGGAAAGAGTAAGACAGACTATGGAGGAAAAGCTGATTGAAAGAGATGTGTTTTAAGTCTGGATCTGAAAATACTCAATGAATTGGAAGATCTGACAGCCAGAGGAAGATAGTTCCAGATTTTTGGCCCCGAAATAGAAAAAAAGCTCTCTTACCAATTTCAGTGTTTGTTCTATGTACATTTAATTGTAACAACATTGTAGCCTATATATCCTCTGCTTTCACTGCCTCTGTCTCTGTCATTGTTTCTCTGTCTCTGTTTGTATCTCTCTGCGTATATCTGTCTTTGTATTTCTATATCCGTCTCTTTCTCGCTCCGATCCTATCCAGGGCCATATTAAGGCGGGGGGCTGAGGGGCTGTAGCCCCCCTCGGCCCATCATGAAAATAGGCCCACAGATTTTCGAGATAACCTTTTTTTGCTTGTCAGCACGATTTGTAAGGGAGATAACCTTTTTAACCTTTTTTTTGCTTGTAAGAGATTTTCAGTATAGGTGACGGCCTTATTTCTCAGCCCCCCGGCCCACTCGGACCTTAATCCGGGCCTGATCCTATCTGTTCGCACGGTATTACGCAATAAATAAAATGACAAACTCATTATCGAGCTTTCACTGTCTAACAGCCTCCATAAAGCGGTTGTTGGTTGGCGACCAAACAAAGTTTACCGCTCCTTTACCGCTTCTAATGTAAAAATTCCGACTGAATCGCATATACAAGAATCGCTGTTAATTGCAACCCCTCTCTCTGTCTCTCTCTCTCTCTCTCTCTTGTCTCTCTCTCTCTTGTCTCTCCCTCTGTCTGTCCGTCTGTCTCTGTCCGCCTGCCTGTCTCTGTCTCTCTCTCTTTGTCTGTTTGCAAAAGAGAAAACCATACTGCACAGCGAAACTGAAGAACGCCTTGAGAGATTATTGTTAGATTCGAATTCTTCCTCGTAAGCAATCATTAAATGAGAGAACCTTCAACAGCTGGTCAAACTACAGAAAGAGACAGCCTTACTATTTCTACTACAGTAATCTCCCAGACAGTGGCGTAGCGATTCTGCCGGAATATTAGCACGTCGATATTTTCGTGTCAAGCGCCTTCATCTCTCATACATTTTCCTCAGCCTCATTCTACCCACCCCCTCCTCCAACTGCTCAACGGGTTTGCACAAATCCCGCCACCAGTCCCGGTCCGAATAGGGGACCGATCCTCTATAAACCCCCCCCCGCCCAGGAATGCAGGAAACGGCATTCACTTATGAGAATTTTAGCACCCGTTCATCTGGACACAATGTCTTCCGCATCCATCAAACTCAAAGGGTTTGCGCAAATCTCACGACCAGTTCCAGGCCCGAATAGGGGACCGCTTCCCTATACCCCATCTATACCCCCTCGAATAGGGGACCGCTCCCCTATGCCCCCACCTCCCGTTAACCTGGACACAATGTCTTCCGCATCCATCAAACTCGGAGGTCCCCACAAGCGATGTCTTGATGAGCAGTCGCCTTCTTAACCCCTTAACTGGGAATTCCAGATGTATCCGTCCATTTTACATTGAGTTACAGTTAAATACACGGTTAAGGGGTTAAGGAAGCCTCCTTCCGCTCTGTCACAGCCAGTGGCGGTTCCACCGTGTTGATGACTGGGGGTGCATCCCCCACCGGGGTTCCGGATGACCTTTTTTCGCTTGTCAACCTATTTTCCGGTGAGTTTTTAAAAATAATTTAGTGAAAAATACTGCAAATGACCTTTTTTTCTTGCTTGTCGGCCTTTTTTTGGCAAGGTTTCTTAGTTAACATTTAGTGAGCAAAACACTACTTACTAACAATGACCTTTTTCTCTTTTTTCTTGCTTTTTCTTCTTCACACATTGCATCCCCATTACCAACTTCCCCAAAAAAATTTTCATCCCCTCCCACCAAGAATTCCTGGAGCCGCCACTGGTGACAGCACAGTGTGTATCAAGCGATGGCTTAACATGCTGCAAACATCTCGCGTGAATTAGCAATAGAAGTTCTTCGTATGCAGCGTCGTCTTAAAGAAACCTCACAAATACGAGTCAATTAAACGGTGAACACGTCTTAATCGAAAGAACGAGAATTTAGCACGCGTGCTGTTTGCCAATTAATTATTTGGACGGCAAATTGTGTTGGTTTTTTTGTAGAATCAAAGAGATAACAGCTGTAGCGGACAAACAGAAGCTGGAATAGAGGAGGATGTATGAGCGACATTGGTTTCAACACAAGATAAATCCTTCTAAACCACTTAAAGTCTACACATTATTATTACTATCATCATCATCATCATCATCATCATCATCATCATCATCATCATCATCATTATCATCATCATCATCATCATCATCAGTGGCGGCTCCATGTGGGGGATGAGTGGAGATGCATCCCCCACCAACTTCCTATAAATTTTATTCATCCCCCCCATCAAGAATTCCTGGAACCGCCACTGGTCGGTGGTCTTATCTCTCGCACCGTAAAACAGGTTCGAACGAAGCGGACTCTACACTGTAGATGGCGCACCAATCGAGAGAAACTGATTGAATAGAACGAACGAAAGACAGAACAGAACAAAGAAAGCTGCGATAAAGAAAACGATCGAAGAAAAGACACAGCTGTTGAGTATCAGTCTCGGACCCATTACGTATGTTGAAACACTGGTCATAAGCAGCTGAATAGAGCATGGCAACCAGAAAACACGCGTAAGCACAGTGTCCGGTACAATATGATATATCAGCAACAGCAGCAGCAGCAGCAGCAGCAACATCACATGAGAACTCGAAATGAAAGATGGATTCAGCGGACCCGTCGGATGTAAATAATAATAATAATAATAATAATAATAATAATAATAATAATAATAATAATAATGTCATGAAGCCGCCTTCGCTATGCGAAAGTTGACTGCAACGCTGAACAATAATTCTCCACTGCTCCCTTTTTTAGCTGCTTCCATTAGTGAAGCAATAATAATAATAATAATAATAATAATAATAATAATAATAATAATAATAATAATAATAATAATAATAATAATAATAATAATAATGCACTTCTATAGCACCATTTCTAATACCTGAGGTATCAATCGATGGTACTTCAAATCCATCCGCAAAAGACCAGGTCATTCCAGAGATCAGTCAGAAGGAAAGGCATAAGAAATGCGAAATCACAATCCAATACGACTCGATTGTATCCTACATAATTTATATCTTGGTTGATGAATAAATTTAACAGAACGAATAAATGACCATAAACGCATCGATAACTATGGTGATTTTTATAAAAGAACGTAAAGAATTCTACCATGGACAGAGGACAACTTTATCTAGGCCTATACTGATATATATTTTATGCCCTCGGTTCGAGGTCTGAAAATGTTCCTCGAAAAGCAACGGCGCTGATTCGCTGCAAATCAAAAAATCAATCAACCAACGAACCAATCAATCAATCAACTTCTATGGCGCCAATATCATACTATTTAGAGCACGATCAGTCGATGGAATACCAGGTCCAATGCGAATTAGAGCCTGCAGGTCAAACAGGACAGGTCAGGCACGCCATGCCACGCCCGACAGCAGCAGCAGAAGCAGCAGCAGCAATGCAGGGCTGCTGTTGCATGTTACAGTCACACCCGGCATTCGACGAATGGCCCTCCTAGCCTGCAAACATCAATTCGTTGATTCACGCGACCCAGTCGAACGCTAGTCGGCAACATGAGTTTCCTCTTCGCTTAAAGGTGTCGTCTCTAGTATCGCCTTCTGTTGAAGAGTAGTGTTTTTGTAGAGGATCTTGATCGCAGCAGAAGCGGCCATTGATTTATGTGTGGATTACAGAACAACTGTAAGCCTATCTGTCAACAATCGTGAATTCCAGACTACATTATAGGACAGTGTAACACGTAGAGGCATTCACAGCGACTACTCCTCTCTCTCTCTCTCCTCTCCATCTCTGGATATGTGACAAAGGTATATAATTCTGATAAGGTTAGTAACGCCAGATGGCCAATTTGCACGTAATAAAAATAAATAGATAAATAAGTCCAAAATTTAAGTTTACCTTGACATTTTGTCAATGTCGGCATTCTTGTGTGTAGGACGTAGGCGACCGGGGATATATCGGTATATATATCCCCAAAATCAGACTACCAACTACCTTAATATTTTTACTGTGATTTTTAAGATTTTCAGAGTTTTTAAAGATTTATCCCCCAATCACATTATTCCCCACCCCAATCACATTCCTGGCTACGCCCCTGCTCGTGTGGCATATTTTTTTTATTTCCGTTAAACTTCTGGGTCCGTGATTTATTTCACAGTAGAGGCGCAGTGTTCTGTTTGTCTAAAAGCTGCTTTAGGAATGGCAGACATGGAAAGCAGGAAAGGCGTGATAGTGGTATAAACGCGAGTGGTGTAAAAGTCCATCTAGCCAATGCGCAGAGCTCTGCACTGATAAGAATTGAAGAAAACCGCAGAAAATGGCACAAGACACCGAACTTGGCGATTATGACGATGATGACGACGACGACGACGATGGTGGTGGTGGTGGTGGTGGTGATGGAAATAGGAAGCCTACAGATTTAGTAAACGAATTCCTAATGATTATGGTCGCGACGAAATAATATAGACCTATGGATGACCTCAAATCATATAACCAAACAGAAATGGCCATAATAAAAGCAATAAACAGCTAATTGTGACGGCTTTTACTGTCGCATCTATTGCTACCTATTGATATTGTCGCTCACTTAGGCCCAACGCATATGATTTATTTAATATTATTTAATGGGTTTTCTTTTTGCCGGACACAGTGTCAGTGTTGGTATTGGCAATGATATTTTGTCTAGCATTTTTTTAAAGTCTCTCTCTCTCTCTGTCCCTCGCTCTCGCTCTCTCCATCCATTCCTCTCTCTCTCTCTCTCTCTCTCTCTCTCTCTCTCTCTCTCTCTCTCTCTCTCTCTCTCTCTCTCTCTCTCTCTCTCTCTCTCTCTCTCCCTCTCTTTTTCGATCCATATGTCTGCCAGTTCTGTTCCTGTATCTGTCTCTGTCTGTCGCTCTCTATCTCTCTGTTCCCCGCCTATGTTTCTCTCTCTGTCTCTCTCTGTCCCTCTCTGTCTGTCTCTCTGTCTCTCTGTCTCTGTCTGTCTGTCTGTCTGTCTCTCTCTCTCTCTCTCTCTCTCTCTGTCTCCGCCTATTTTTCTCTCTATCTGTCTCTCTTACCTCCTCCAGCCTAGTGATTAATTCAGTCTTGAAATAGCTTGCTCGTAAATAAGAATTTCGAAACGGGCGAAATACTCGGGGGTTCAATCGACGCGAACCACCGAGGACGATTAACGACTCTCCGTTTCCCTAACGAGAGACGAGGTCGCTGCGCTTTCTTTCTTCTGCGGAGTTGATCGATCCAGTGCATGCAGCCACGCAACCATATGCAAAATAGAAGACACTGCTGTTCAAATACACACAGAGAGAGAGAGAGAGAGAGAGAGAGAGAGAGAGAGAGAGACAGACAGACAGACAGACAGACAGACAGACAGACAGACAGAGACAGAGACAGACAGAGACAGAGACAGACAGACAGGCAGACAGACAGAGACAGAGAGCGAGAGAGAGACAGAGACAGAGAGACAGAGAGCGAGAGAGAGACAGAGAGAGAGAGAGAGAGAGAGAGAGAGAGAGAGAGAGAGAGAGAGAGAGAGAGAGAGAGAGAGAGAGAGAGAGAGAGACAGACAGACAGACAGACAGACAGACAGAGACAGAGAGATACAGAGATAGAGAAAGACAGAGAGAGAGACAGAGACAGAGACAGAGAGCGAGAGAGACAGAGACAGAGAGACAGAGAGCGAGAGAGAGAGAGAGAGAGAGAGAGAGAGACACGCAGAGACAGAGTCACAAAACACTCGCACCACATATTATATGCAATAGATATATTAGCATTGGTCCAGGTAATCTAATAAATGCGCGAGAAATCGATGCCAGAATTATTGAAGAGTCCGAAAAGAGAGTAAACAAAATAAGTGAGTAAGGTTGCTGTTGCTGTAGAGTTAGTTGTAGAGGCAACTATAAGTCACCAGAATCGTCATTGATAAGTCATTGGCCGGCCAGGGGAAGAATTCATCGCAAACAGATTGACGAAAACTGGTTTTCAAACTGAACTATACAGCAGCTTAACTGCTTTGAGACCCGCTAAAAACCTGTAGGCCTAATTCGGTCTGTAGCGGCTACAAATAGGCCTACCCATGTAGCCCTCAGTTCAACTGAAACTAAAACTAAAACGAAAAATTCTGGAAAACTGAAGCTGAAAATTCTATTTAAAAAAACCGAAGCTGAAATGGAAAATGAAATCAAACTGACATGTCAACCCCTCCGTTCAACGCAAAAATGCAATTTGATTCCATTGAATAGACCTAGGCCCTACACATGGATGAACGATATCAGTAATTGGGGAGGTATAGCTTGCATTCAATGCAATGCATTCAATGCATACTATAGGCCTATCTCCAGATAGGCCTATAGTATCTTAAGGACATAGGCCTATACAGACCCTCGACTGAGCGATCATTGTTTCTCTGCTATAGCAATTCAAATATAGATTAAAATCATAAGAATAATTAACAGCTACTATCAGTGGCGGCTCCACGGGGGGCCCGTGCCCCCTACTGAGTGTCTAGCCCCCTAGTGCCCCCTGTTGGGACCCTATATTTCATGCTGCATGTACATAACAACAAATGGTTGGCCCCCATGATTATAGGTTGCCACCTCAACGCCCCCACCCCAATTACTAAATCCTGGAGCCGCCACTGGCTATATACAGTACTACCAAAGCGCTATATAAATTCACGAGATTTTACATACATTCTGTTACTGTCAAATCAAAGTGTTCGCAATATTTGAGCGCCAGGGACAATTTTTTCCAACTGTATCGATTTATATTAACGTGAAAACTGTTATATGATCAAATTCCTAAAAGTCATATCTTTGTGGCAGATTAAAATTTCAATCCATCTATCTATCACTTTCGTTTTAGAAGCTCACTATTGGTGTGGACTGTAGAACATAGGCAGACTCAACGCATCTTGTGCAAAATATATTAGGCCTATCACTCATTCAAGGTATTTGCGTTCCTTAGGTTTACGCCATCGCTCTTTTTAAAAAAATTAGGCGACGCAGCGCACTAAATAACCTTTTATAGCGCCGTTCAAAGCTCAACTTATAACCCAACGCCCAGTGAGCAAATGGACGTTTGAAAGGACTTATGACCAGCAATGGATTCGCTTCGCTTCAAGGAAACGTCTTTGTACGATTCGAACGAAAAACCGGCAAACATCGGTCTTTCTGTCCGGGCGAACGGGTCGTAAAAACTTTCGGCGTTTCGTTATTCTGGACACTAACCGTTTGCGCAGGCGTAAAAACAGAATCCGAACTCAGATGTTTTCAGCATTTCGACTGCAGACCTATTCAAAAATACAGACCGTCGATCTCTATACAATACAGAAAATCAAGTTAAACTTAACAATGAATCTCGTTATCAATTGAACACCGCCAACGAATAAAATCCAATATAAAATAATCGACTGGATGTCTGTCAGTACGTATGTCTGTCTGTCTGTCTATCTGTCTGTCTGTTTGTCAGTCAGTTCGTCTGTCTGTCTGTCTGTCAGTTTGCCTGTCTCTTTAGCATGCATCGCCTAACCTTTTCACGAAGATGAAAGTGTGAAAGTACAGTAGAACATCGTTATGACGTACTTAGCGGGTCCGTAAAATTTAGCACGCTATATCCGAGATACTTTATATCCAGTACCAGCCAATACCAGGTAGCGCACCACACGGGACCTTATATTGTGGTACGTTATAACTTATAACTGAGCAAACGTTTTAGTGAAGTCCGTAAGTAAGTAAGTAAAATCTCGTAAACATACACAGCGCCCTGGAAAGTAGTACAGTAGTAGCTGCTTATTCTTATGCGCTTAATCTTTCTTGAGATAGCTATAGACAAGGTGGTTTGTCGGCCGGGCAAAGGTCACTATATCTATGAGGCAGCGGGTCAGGATGTTATTGCTATGGAGGAAATGACTTTTCGAATAGGAAGGTTTTAAGTTTAGACCTAAAGGCTTGAGGAGACAGTGAAGGAATTAAAGGAAATGAGGATTCGGAGCTTATTGTTTGACCACGTCGTAGGCTGCGGAGGTAGGCTGGAATTATATCGAAGTTCTACTGTAAATGAAAGTGTACGTTCTATAGAAATCGGAACAAAGATACGTAGACTCGGTTATTGGAGTCCTTATAACCACGGTGCGAATTGTGACCTGGAGCAGTGGGGGGGATATCTCGAGCTTGGGGGGATGTAGTTGTTAGGAAATGTAGCAGTGGGGGGATGTAGTGGTGGGGATGTAGCAGTAGGGGATGCAGTTTGGCAGTGGGGGAGGGGAAGATTCCCCTTCCCCCCCCGCAAATCGCGTCCTGCTTATAACTACCAGTAAATCAACGTTGAACATTGCGACCGACGAAATATTAGAACAGAATATAGGACAACTTTATAATAGGAAGCGTTCTGTATCACAGATATATAAATTCTATCGGAACTACTGACGGCCAGTGGCGTCGTTTCAATGTATTGTCACCGGTGAATTCGATTTTGAAATCCATATTTTAGAACCGAAAGGACGCGTTAACCAGAAACAGGATATCACGGAAGAGTTATAAACAAGATAGACAGTTGTTGGCGTTGTTATAATAACAACAGATTATTACAGCGGTCGAGCTTAGACGAAGTCTTATTATATTTATTATTATTATTATCATCATTATAATAATAATTATTATTATAATAATTATTATTATTATTATTATTATTATTATTATTATTATTATTATTATTATTATTATTATTATTATTATTATTATTATTATTATTATTATTATTATTATTATTATTATTATTATTCAAGTCGAATCACTCGACAGCAGGGTCTGTCATTTGAAATGACAATACGGAAAACCTAACCGGCTGCAGCATTTTGAGTGGTCCAAGACCTTGCGTTAAAAGCCTAAACAGCTCAACATCGTTCAAGACTCAAATAATAAGATTTATATTTTCACCAGAAAAAAACAGATAAAAGAAAGACGAAAGAGGATGCTATTGGACTGGATGATGAGTGTATTTCTGAATTTATGATGATGATGATGATGATGATGATGATGATGATGATGATTATGATGATGATGATGATGATGATGATGATGATGATGATGATGATGATGATGCTTTGCGAATGTAGAGCTACAGAAAACCCTTATTCTGTTTAGCATCCGTGTTTACTTGCTTATCATCGTGGTCTTAAGACCCAATAGAATTGACCCAGCCACGTGGGGCCGGGCCCCCTGATTCTGGCCGGTATTGGTCTTGGGATTTGCGCAAAACAGTTGAAAATTTTTGGGAGTAGGTAGTGCAATCGAAGAATATATATGTGTGTGAATTTCGAAACGAAAATGTTGACGTATGCCCTTCCTCTATTCCGAAACCCTCTCCACGCCACTGATGATCGAAAACCAAGAAATATAATATGATATAATTTCAACCCACGACTATAGTCAAGCTTGAAAATGTCCACTTAACCAATCAGAAAATACCCGCTTAGCCAATCAGAAAGCATAACTGATTGACAGGCTTCCGGCGTTTTGACTTCCTCCAATCACTTTATGCCGTTGACCTTCTGGAACATAACGAAATATCAAATTTGACCCAAATAGTTGCGATTGATGATGATGATGATGATGATGATAATAATAATAATAATAATAATAATAATAATAATAATAATAATAATAATAATAATAATAATAATAATAATCAATTAACTAAGTAGTAGTAGGAGTGAACATGGAGGAAATCAGAGTCGAGATCAACATGGTAAGACGCTTCGACAAAGGTCTGTGCCCCCACCCCCCCACACACACACACCCTCACCCACCCACCCACACACCCACCCTTCCCGGCCCGAGTCTCAAGTTTCCAGCGATGACCTTGTCTGTCGTCGGGCGTCTGATGTTTCGTGACTCTACGATTACCGAAAACACGTCATTCATGGACGCTGTCAACGACAGGCGTGTCTGGACGAATATACGGTAATTTCCGGCAAATATAGTCATACGACCGACTACTGCGTCGGAGTGAAATTGGCGAAAACGATAATAAGACTCACGGAATTAATCACTGGCTTCTAATACTAATACCACTACTACTACTACTACAGTACTACTACTACTACTACTACTACTACTACTACTACTACTACTACTACTACTACTACTAATAATAATAATAATAATAATAATAATAATAATGATACTAATAATAATAATAATAATAATAATAATAATAATAATAATAATAATAATAATACTAATAATAATCAGTATTAGAAAATTAATAAGATTTATATTTTACATTTATCTACTACGATTACTACTACTACTACTACTACTACTACTACTACTACTACTACTACTACTACTACTAACTACTACTACTACTACTACTACTACTACTACTACTACTACTACTACTACTACTACTACTACTACTACTACTAATACTACTAATAATAATAATAATAATAATAATAATAATAATAATAATAATAATAATAATAATAATAATAATAATAATAATAATAGGTTTAAAGTGGTTCAGTAGGATCTGCCATGTGTGTGAGAACCACTATGTTACACCCGGCCATTCATTCTCATTATGGTTTTGCTGTGTAATCTCGTTATTTGCCCTCTTGTCCTCTAGTAGGGCTTGTTCCTGTATTCTCCATCTTTGTCTTCTTGTCTTTGCGTCTACAAATAACAATTAATAGCGAATTAGTTCTTTTCTTAATAAATGTAGTTGTGCTTAGCTGTGAGCAAATGTACGTACTGTCGATGCAAAGAGATGTCACCCGTAGTATTAATATACTGATTGATTGTCGGCGTTAATTTTTTTAAAAATAGTTATCACAGACAGTGGCGTAGCCACGATTTCAGAATGGGGGTGGGTTACTTCGACATTATTTGACCCAGATGTGTTGAAGAGCAATATTAAAGTCGTCGTCTTTCAGAACTCACGACAATCGGTGATAACTCAAACATGACGAGGAAGGCTTCCGTCTAAAAACTCGAATCCATTTTCACCCTAGAAAACAACCATGACGATTACGACTATGATGATGATGATGATGACGACGACGACGACGATGATGATGATTATGATGTCAGAAATGTTAAAACTTCACAATATCGGTTTTTGTTAGATTTTTGGCTGCATGCGATTGATTTTGATCCACAACAATCTGCGTTTTCAGTGCAAAGGCACGTCTAGCAAAACAGCCAAATTAATTATAATTAATTGGCAAAGCTATCGGTAAAATTAGCTCACGCAATATGGATCAATCAATGGCCGCTAAAAACAGTTAATTAAAAACGAAAAAATCCTGGACGCAGTAATTATCTATCTACTGGCGAATCATACCGGTTTAGTTCGGAATTGCAATGGCATATGTAATCGCATATTTAACACATTTTTTATATCGCCGCACTTTTTTCCGTTTTTCCCGCACTGGAATTACCGCATATATATGCGGAATTTTATCGGCACTTTCGCTATTTTTCTCATATTTTCATAGAAATACAGAGATGGGTTCTCAAGCGCCTTTTCGGATGATTTTTTGCCCGTCAACAGTTTTTTTAAAAAGGAAAACAGGAAAATTTTGGAGCACGCCGCAGTATTATTTTCCTTCAATTTTCGCAATTATGTCCGCACTTAAATGCAATTTTCGGGCATGGAAGTTCAGGCAGAAGCATAACCGAGAAATTTCCCCAATTTTAAGAACCTTGAGTCCTGCACTTTTCTGAAAAATCACCGCACTAAACCGCGGCATCACTAACTGGCTCCTGTTTTAGAAAAATAAAGAGAAGCGAATTACGTTGCAAAAGAAAGCAATCAATTGAACGGGGGTGCAGTGAGGTGGGGCAGTTGGGAGGAGTGGGGAGGGGTGGAATGGGGTAGACATCTTGTGCCGGGTGTTTCGCACTTAATGAAGCCATCGATAAATCGCGAAAATTGAAGCGCAAAAGGCATTTATTACAATTATTAGAGTCTGCGAATGAGGCTTGCCCTGTCATCATCTGAGCAATTTTGTTCTGAGAAGGAATTTTCGATCATGGCTATCCATCAACCGAATAAAAGAGGAAGGAAACCTCATCTCTTAATTAACTGCGCTGCGCAAAAAATCAATCGTTTGACATTTGAAATTGACGCTCGGATTCGAATTACCGTCGTCGGGAAAGAAACGTCAGTTCCTTCGTGTCCTTCCTCGAAGAAATCTCTTATTATGCGAAACTCAACGCCACAGTTAAACGAATACAGTAATCTTAAAGGAAGCTGATCATGTCGGCTTATCTCTCTTCCCCCACCGAAGATTTCATGCAGTGTTTATTCTAGCCACCTTGACATTGGGGGGGGTTGAAATGTTTGGGGGGACAAGGTCTGAGTCTCCACACTTGGGAGGGGGTGAATTTCCACCCCCCAGCCAACATATAAAAAATTGCGGGGGGAATTAATTTTAAAACTTGGGGGGGGATTCCCCCAGAAAAGGCCTAGAATAAACACTGTTTTCATGGATGCAGGGACAAAAATAATAGTCAAACGTTTGCTCAAGATTCTCACCCGATTTCACCATCACCCCGACGCTTCCATTTTGGTCTCATATCGGAAGGCAGATTTATTATTACAGAGAAATAGGGCTATTTGTCTTTTTCTGCCTCTCCTCCTTTTAATATCTCGCCGTTATCGTCAAACATTTGCTGTACACTCAACAGCACGTGTTCTTCTTTATTGATTCTTTGGATCTTTACAACTTTGTTTTCTTAAACTGATGCCAACAAACTGATTTCAGTATTAGGACATCAAATTCAGTGAGAAAATTGTCTGCGTTTTCTTCTTCGAAAGAGGACATTGGCGTAGCCACGGTGGGCGCGTACGGGGGGAGGGGAGTCCCCATCCTGACTGGGGGGGGTCAGTCATGGGATTTGCGCAAAATCGTGGAGAAATTTTTCGAGGGGAGGTGGAAGTGAGGGGGAGGGGAAAGGATGATGGCAACATAAGTGATATTCGGGCGTCAATGCGCCAAGAACTTATTGATTACGTTGTTTTGCCCGTGGACTCCTCTTAACTCCGGAATGTCGGGGCTTGGTGTCGACGCCCCCCCTCCACCCAGTGACGGCTCCACACGGGGGACCCGGGGCCCGTCCCCCTATTGAATGCCTGACCCCACCCACCCCCAGTGGCCTCCCTGTTGGGACCCTATACTTACTACTGCATACCTATCAAAAAATGGTTGGCCCTCAATGCTTAGAAGTTGCCACCCCAACTTGCCAAATCCTGGAGCCGCCACTGCCCTCCTTATTCCGGAACCCTGCATAATACGCCAATGAAGATGATGGTCTCATACGGGGATCAGTGCGGTTTCGTAGTCGTTGCCTTATTCGGCAGTGATCATGCGAATCTTACAAGTGTGTCAGTGCTAATACAAAATGATGTCATATATATATATATATATATATATATATATATATATATATATGACATCATTATATGCATAATATATGTAGTATATATGTATAGTATATATATATATATATATATATATATATATATGAAAACTTGATATCAGAGAATTATTGCTGCTCAAAATAATAATGATTATTATTATTGTTATTATTATTATTATTATTATTATTATTATTATTATTATTATTATTATTAGTAGTAGTAGTAGTAGTAGTAGTAGTAGTAGTAGTAGTAGTAGTAGTAGTAGTAGTAGTAGTAGTAGTAGTAGTAGTAGTAGTAGTAGTAGTAGTAGTATTTTTTATTATTATACTGAACAATTCAAAAGTCTATTATTATTATTATTATTATTATTATTATTATTATTATTATTATTATTATTATTATGTGATGAAAGTTCCGCGGAAGGCGACTGCGTTAAATCTCTGGAGTGTCACTGATATTCGCTGTAGCAGAAAGGATGTTTCTCTTTCATCTCCGGATTGTCGGATTAGAAGATCGCCAATTTCCTTTAAGAAGCGGATACCTTCTTCGTTGATTGGCCCCATCGTCTCCAGAGGCAGAGGGATGAAACGGTACGACCCAGACAGTTGAAGGTTATTATTATTATTATTATTATTATTATTATTATTATTATTATTATTATTATTACATGGTTGTTAATGCACGTTGTCATTCACAAAGTGAAGAATCTTAAGTATGGAGCATTGCAGGAGTGAAAACTTTCCATAGGTCACTATGCAGTGGCTAGGGTCGGATTCGAACCCGCGACCCTCCGGCTGCGTGTCCATAATCCTACCACTACTCCACCGTGCATCTATTAGTTTTCAACCGATGTTTGTTTAGAACCGCGCACGCTGAGATGAACGGCAAATACATCGGCTTTCTTCCATCGTTTCACAACGAAACGCTTGCCCAGCAGTCGTGGACGAACTGGTCGGGGTCGATCCCGACCCGACGCGGGTCGTCGGGTCACGAAGACCCGTCGATAACGCGCCTGCGCAACTTCATCGAGGTGTGGCTGTGCTTTCCCATCGCCGTACTCGGTGTCCTCGGGAACCTCGTATCCTTCCTCGTCCTCTGTCTCATGAGGAAGCACCGGCTGCGGTCCGTAACCACCATGCTCCAGGCCCTGTCCGTCTCCGACACGATGGTCCTGCTCGCCGGGTTCCTGCTGCGTTCGATGCGCTATCTCGCCGGCGACCGCTACGTCTTGGCGTTCACCGTCATGTTTCCGGTACTGTTCGCCACCACGTACGCGCTACGGCTGGTCAATACGTGGCTGACGGTACTGCTGACCTTCGACCGGTACGTGGCGGTCTGCTATCCGCTGCACGCCCACAGGATCTGCACGACGAAGAAGACTTACGTACAGATCGCATGCGTCGTTCTATTCTCGTTTGCGTTCTGTATTCCGAGATATTTTGAATCAGAAACAGTGTAAGTACCTGATTAAAAATACAGTAGAACTTCGTTATAACGGACTCGGCTATAACGTGTATTAGGTTATAACTTATTATTATTATTATTATTATTATTATTATTATTATTATTATTATTATTATTATTATTATCAGTGTTTTCTCTAAAATATTTTTCGGTAGGCGATATTATGTAAACGTTTATATAGAATTCTATGCGACGATATTAGGCCTAATAGAAGTCAATACGGCCTCGTTTTGTCCAAATATAAGAATAGAATATATCAAATTCAAATGAAAAAAGAGACAGCAAAGATACAGTTAACGCATTTCATCATCTAGAGTTCGCAAAATCACGTGACTTAGGCTAAAATGCGCTTATTTAGGCCTAAAATGCGCTGATTTAGACCTAGTCGTGTTCATTTTTTGTCTTCTTCTCTATAGATACAAGCCCGGCAATCCGTATCCACAGTACAAGACAACGGAACTTATGGACGACCGCGTCTACGCCATCGTCTATCGGATCCTCCTCTTCCTCGCCTTGCAGTACGTTCTTCCGATGATCATCTTCATCGTCCTGAACGGCCGCGTTGTCTGCTGTCTGCGCGCCCCAACCGCCGCCGCCGCCGCCGCCGCCTATGCGCCGGTCGGCCGGCGATTCACCGGCGTCGCCCAGACGCCGTCGACGCACGGGAGAAGGTATCCGACGGGGACCGACGACGAACGACACGGAACGCCGGGCGAGGTCGAGCCGCCGCCGCCGCCGCCGTCGTCGTCGAGGCCTCCTCGGCCGTTCGTCCGCGCGGCGCCCAACACCGCGACGAAGGCGGTCACCCGGGTCGTCGTCGTCGTCGTCTTCCTCTGCACCGTCTGTCACGTGATCGCGATGACGTCGCACGTCGTCTGGTCGGTGCAGACTGCGTTCGTGACGTCGGTCCGGTTGGACTTTGCGCGTCGTCTTCTGTCGAACGTCGCCAACCTCGTCCTGACGTTCAACTCGGCCGTCAACTTTCTCATCTACTGCGCGCTCAGCCGCAACTTCCGCGCCGTCATCGACCGATGTCTGGCCGGCGGCGGCGGAGGCATCGGCGGTGGTTCCCCGTGTCGACGCCGACGAAGATGGGGACACGGCCGCAGGTCGAGCTGGTTCTTCGGCGGATGTGGCGGTCTTCGCGCCGGAGGGCGGCCGGATTCGCGCCGATCCAAGGGAGACGGCGGCGGCGGCGGCGGCGGCTGTGGTTCCTCCTCGAGCGGCGGCAACGTTCGGAAGGGATACGACAGCTGCAAGAGCCGGTCGCTGTCGACCGGGTGTTCGGCGATGTTGATACCAATTAGAGCAACTACTGGCGAGAAATCGGTACGCGCGGAGTTCGCGTGAATCAAAGACCCTCTGCGCGGCCCGCTGTGCGGCGCGGATCGAGCAAAGAAACTTTTTAATTTAGTGGAATTTGCATCAAATTGTTGATGCAGCAAATGAACCAACCACGTCCAGTCATTGATTTGTTTTGCTATTTGACTGGACATGACATGACGTGAATAATGACACTGGAAATTTTTCACTTTAAAAATGATTGTTGCTGAGCTGGTCGGGTTCCATTTTGACTCTAATTACGCCACTGCCTCTGTATTGTCGTGTTACCCGCAAACAGAGCGTAATTATAGGTCTAATTGTCTCCATAGCGATTAGACTTCTTCTTCAGCCATTTTCGCTCCCCGTGAAGCATAGGCCGCGTACAAGGTCTTTCCATTTCTCTCGTTCTTCTGCTAATTGTTCTATTTCATTCCAGGTGTATCCAGGTTCTTTGTGTCCTTTTTCTAGTGATCTTTTCCATGTATTTCGTGGTCTTCCTCCTTTCCTCTTTCCTTGGCAGTTCCACGTCAGCATTTGTCTTGTGATGTTTTCGGTCGGTTTTCTAAGGGTATGCCCCAGCCATTTCCATTTCCTTTTTCTAATTTCTTCAGTTATCGGTTCTTGGGATGTCTTTTTCCACAAGTTTTCATTGCTGATTTTGTTCGGCGCCACCAGACTCCTATAATTTTCCGTATAGACATTTGTTTACGAAGCTTTGTAATTTTCCTGAAACACCCTGTAATTAATAACCCCTTAACCGTGTATTTAACTGTAGCTCAATGTAAAATGGACGGATATATCCGGGGTTCCCAGTAAATGGGTTCAATTAACTGACCTCCAACTTCCAGAGCCATTGGATTATAAAGTATAGGCCTATTTGCTATAGCCTATACTGCTAACATTCTCGTCTATCGTCTGATCGAAAATATACAGTAGCAAAAGCATCGGAGACAGATTTACTGCCCGAGAGCATTTGCCATTTGTGATCTAACCAGGGCCATATTAAGGCGGGGGCTGAGGGGGCTGAAGCCCCAGGCCCACCATAAAAAATAGGCCCACCGTTTTTCAAGCGACTTTTTTTGCTTGTCAGAGATTTTCTGTGAAGGCGGCGGGAAATTTTGCAAGGGGCAATTTTCAAATTATCGAAGCGACGACCAGTTTTTCGCTTCTCAGCCACAGGCCCACTCGGACCTTAATCCGGCCATGGATCTAACATGTGTGATAACCACCGTGCAATATATATTCAACGATTGCCTTACCATAGGCTAATCCTACAAAACAGTTCCGTGAAACACACTCGACATTTCTCTATGTCTATTCGCATGTCTGTCACCGATTAATCTCCTAAAAAACGACTTGCAAAAGAAGGGACAATTGCAAGATTTATCTGTGCACTTCAAACGAATACAGTTACTTTAGACGGTTTCCGGAAAACGGATGAATGCATGTGAATGTAGCCTATATTGGGAGTTCCTTTAAGTAATTATTCGTCACTTTACTCCAAACGCTCGCAACCATTCCACATAATATAGGCCTATCTTTAGAGCGTCGCAAAGCTGTTTACATTCAGTATCGCCGACACGTTATTCACGTGCAGGTCTATCAGTGGCGGCTCCAGGGTTTGGCAAGTAGGGGGAGGCAGATATTTTTATGGCCCTGAACTAGTCTAGTTGCTGTTTTATAGGCCTAATTAGCGCGCCAAAGTAATGGGGACCAGGCATTCAATGGGGAGCACGGGCCCATGGGCTCCCTATTGACCAGTGTTTTATACAGACTCCAGGCCTTGGGGGGGAGAGAAATTGAGGCTTTCGGGGGGAAATCGACTTGGTTGGAGGGGAAAAGACACAGTTCAATGCAAAATTCGTGTAAGTGGTGGGATTTTTTTAAGAGGGGGGTTGAGTTTTTTCGGGAGGGGAATTTCCCCTTCTAACAGGCCTGTATAAAAGACTGCCTATTGACCAAAGACCTACACATAGGCGTAGACGCCGACTTCTTGGCTCGCGACCTGACATGGATGATCATTACTTTATGCCGCGCGTCTGTTGATAAAGGGCCGTCCATAAAATACGTCACGCTCGAGGGGGAAGTATTACAGTTTGTGACAGGGGAGGGTTATGTGTGACCGTGACGTAACACTTTCAGCATAAATCAAGCCTTAAACATACCAGATAGGAGGCGTAGTAAGGATGTTTGAGAGAAAACGTTTTTGCTCGTTAACACTTTTTAAAACCCGAGATACATAAAATTTTAGGTCTCAACTACATTCGTCATCTTTGCCGGTAGTTGAATATCTCTATGTTTCGCTGCCAGAAAACTTACGTGACGTAATTTATGGACGACGCTTTCCTTGCGTTATTGCGAAAAAATATCAATTTTAATAAGTACTACAGACCAGGGTTACCCAAACGTTTACATTAACCCAGTGGCGTAACCACTGGGGGTTTGGGGGGTTAAAACCTCCCTTGGACGGCGAAAAACAATTTTTTGATGTATTTCCATGCAATTTTTATTTTTCAGGAGATTTTTGGCGATTTTTGCGGTGAAAACCCCCCTTGGCGGTTATCGACGAATTTTTTTTCAAAACCCCCTTCCAGAAATCGTAGCTACGAAACTGCATGAACCCCGTATTGCGACGATGCTGTTGCATAGGCTCATTGGAAATTCAGGTCCATTTTTACAACATATTAATTTTTCTAAACGATCGATTTTAAGCACCAACTTTGGCCTGTTACCGCTATCATCCAGGCCTTACGAATAACTTAGGCCTTTATAGTTATTTTCATGATACCAGATCGGATAGGCTGGTTAACAAATTTATGCAAGATTTTCCTTCCTCTACAAATTCTGGAGAAACGAATTGATTACTACTTGCTAAACACAAATAGGGAATTAGAATTTCTGTGTAATGTAAGGTAGAAATCGACATTATTTAGCATTTAGTATTGTAACGTCTTGTGCGACATGATCCTACAGTAGGATATTGGCAACGATAACAACACGTGAGAAAATTAATTATATTATCAATGTTTTGCTGCAGCGTGTAGATTTTCGTTTGTAAGATTAGTCACTGTCCCATGTTTCACGTATCAGTGACAAGCAAGAGTCTCCCAGCATTGAAGGACTCTACTTACTTTCCTTGATGGCGTTTCTCCACGTTGACAATGTTTTTTGTGAAATCCTTCATCGTGTTCATCACTGAAAGGCGCTGAGATTGCCCGGGATGAAGTCCAAGTAAGAATTTAGGCAAAGCATCTTCAGTGACGGTGCATTTCATTGACTTGGCAAGCAGCTTGGAGTAGATTTTGCCATAGTGGCTTTCACATAGGCTGTAGTGCCTCCTAAGCCATTCTAAATCACGCTAGGTTAAAGTTTATTTTGATTGTTTTATTTTGAATGTGTTGCATGCATCCAGTTTAGTTTCCGTATGGACCGTATGTTTAAATATTACTTATATTTGTGATTTAATTCATTTAATAACGGTTTTTCAATGGCCAATATATCTTTTCTAGCAGTGGCGGCTCTAGGATTTGGCAAGTGGGGGGCCGTTGGGGGGGGGCAACTTCTAATCATGGGGGGCCAACCAGTTTAATGACATGGAACCTATTGATACCAGACCTGTGACTTTATGTCTAAAATGCTCTAAAACACACGTAGGAGCATCTACGATTTTAAAAAACATTTCGGGGGAGAAACTTCCGAACCCCCATTCCAATGGGGCCGCGTGTAACGCGGCCGGGGAGCGTCTAACGCGGGAGAATGGGTGGAGAAGGAAGGGGTTGAATCTTGGGCTTCAGCCCCCCCCAAACATAAAATCCTGGCTACGTCACTGATTGGTGCTATTATAAATGTTCTGTTACTTTACATCCTAGTAACCAGGTGCTGTTATGAAAACACTGATTTGTTCAGAGTAGCGGTTGCTGGAGTCAACGCCTTTATGAGTATAGGGAATAAGTTAAGTCGAACTCAGTCTTAATTCCTCTGGGATCAAAGTGACCGTCAACTATGTCAAAGGCGCTTAAGGTGTCATATCGAACTGTGTTGCCAATGCTGTCACTCACATTATTTTGGAAGCTAATTATTCTCAGCGCAAATGATTATGACTAGAAAACAGTGGCGGCTCCACCGGGGGGCCAGGGGGGCCCGTGCCCCCTATTGAGAGCCTGCCCCCCAGTGGCCCCCCAGTTGGGACCTTATACTTAATGCTACATACATTAAACTGGTTGGCCCCCCATGATTAGAAGTTGCCCCCCCCCCCAACGGCCCCTTGCAAAGGTAAAAGCAGTGAAGATGGAACAAGAGGAAAATGTGTAATTTTGTAAGAAATGCATCAGGTTCGTTTATCTCACAGTAGTTAAAAACCATTTCAATTGCAACTGATATTCGGCAGTCTGCATTGAGCACTGCATCATAATTCAACGATAAGTAGTCTGTTATTATCAGATAATTGTTCGCTGTATATAGCGTATGTTGCAAAATACAATTTCTTGTGCATGTGGTTCGCGGAGCCGTCAAAGGTCAGCAATGTGGCCCGCTGCTGAAAAATTCTGAAGACCCCTGCAATATCCAACGTACGCTTATTGTGAACAAACAAAATTACCAAGTGTCACTCAGGCGGTCATCGCCAGTTTTGTTATGCAGGCATGTTTTAAGATATCTGGTTCATTATAGGCCTGTATACACAACAGGTTTTATAGCCATCAAAAACAAGTTTTATAATATAGTTATTCACTGTGTGAGAGAAACCAATTGAAGGACTGTTGAATAGAGGGTTTATAGGGCCTTGATATCGAAAAATCTAATCGATTTGAAGAAATTCTCCGACAAAATCCACATTTTCCTCTTGTTCCATCTTCACTGCTTTTACCTTTGCAAGAATAATCAATAAAATCTTTCTCAATTTCGATCTACAGCGTTCGAAATAGAGCACTTACAGCCATGGGTGCTGATCACTCAAGACTGCACTAACTGCACCAACAAAACTTTTGAGCCCGCAACACCATATGGGCTTGAATTCATTTGGGTGGGCTAGCTTCATGTTTGGAGGGGCTCAAGCCCCCCAAGCCTATGCCTAGCTACGTCCTTGGCACCTATTCAGAATTATCCTCCAGAAGCATTTCCGCTACAATTTTTAGGCTGAAAAATGGTTATGTTTTTCAATGTTTAACCCCTTAACTGGGGATCCAGGATATGTCCGTCCATTTTACATTGAGTTACAGTTAAATACACGGTTAAGGGGTTAAGAAATCCTGCAATTGGAATCGGCGGAAATTATGAAGCTATGCAGCAACCTTACCGTTTTTCCGAGTAAAATCATTTGAAAAGAATAGTTTAAATATTTTCATGAATCGTATTTATTCATAGTTTATGTTTGTCAATTTGCAATCTGCAATTTGCCTTACTTTACATTATTATGGAATTTTTAAAACTGATAAACAGTGAAAGGTAACAGGCAGCATTTTTAGCAGTGGCGTAGCTAGGATTTCAGAATGGAGGGCAATTTAACATTAAATTTTTTCGGCCAAAACGTCTTGACAAGCAAAATAGCTCGCCGTCTCAAAAGCTTTAAAGTCTGCTGTCTGGTTAATTTTCCTCGACCTAATACTATCCCTACCCCTACTGTAGTTCTGGTTGGGATACAGGAGGCAGAAGACGGATGGGTAGGGCACGTCAGCTGCAGCGATCATTAGAGGCCGTAATCAGGCAGAATTGAAATGGATCGAGTTGCGTGATGGTTTATAGGCGGACTACATCTGCTGTTATTTCCTAATGGTTGGATAACGGGGTGGGGTTGGGGTTGAGGGGGTCCGGAATTTTTGAGGCTTCTGATGAAAGGATTTCCTCCGAATCGAATCATACGGAGACTGCATTTCCTATAGGGTCCGTCCATACAGTACGTACGCACTGAGGGGGAGGGGAGTCGGATTTTGGAGATTTTTCCTATGTACGCTATGCGCAACGGAGGAGGCAGTGAAAATAAGACTTTTTGCGTACGTATATATATATATATATATATATATATATATATATATATATATATATATATATATATATATATATATATATATATATGGATGAACCCATATGCAGTCGTTATTAAATTTACAGTAGTGGCTGGCTTTTGCGTTTTTAAAACGCTAAGAGCATAGATTTCTATTGGTCTACGACTCTATACGCAGGAAGGGTTACCATTAATATTGTCAGATGGAAAAAGAGGACACGCAGACTTTTTCGGTAATTGTAATGTGGTCAGGTGTGAAAAGCTGGCATTAATGCATAATATTCTGTGCTACAGGTCGCCGGGCATCTGGACAATTGCCCCCTGTCTGGGAGCACATCACAGACCAGTAATTCGCATCAGTAAAAGCAAAACTATGCATTTGCGTCGTTAATATTGTGTCAATAAAAAGTCATGATTTGTTAAATGCAGATTTGATAACCTATTTTAATTTTATGTGCCCTGTCATGGGCGCCAAATAATCTACCTCAAGTGCACCCCCTGTTCACACGTCCTTATAGGCGTGGAGTGGAAATTACAGTACTATGGCCTGTGTAACATTATAATTATCAGCGGATGTTTCCCAAGCATTATTCGCGTCAATTCTAAAGTAGTTTCATACCCTATATACAGAATCACATGCAGGGCCACCTTAAGGCTTAGGCAGTTTAGGCACTGCCTAGGGGCGAAAAAATTTTAGGGGCGAAAAAAATTTAGGGGCGAAATAAAACGGGGAAGAAACAATTTTAGAGGCGCTTTTATAGAATAATGAAGGAATGCATTATAATTTAATATTCTTTCCTTTGTCTTGCTATTCTTGGCATGAATAATAATAACTAAACTCAAATCTGCCTAGGGCGTCTAAAAATCAGAAGATGGCCCTGATCACATGATTTGATTAATTATTCTTTGGCGCAGTAGATGGTTCATAGCCCATGTCTCTAGCGTTCCAATCAACTGATTTCGCATCCGGTATACTGTAGTGGAAGAGTAGTGTAGCCTGTATGGGCGGCTGATCATCAGTGGCGTCGCCAGGAATTTTTGGTTGGGGGTGTCAGATTCCTTACCTATCCCCACCCCCCCTACACAAAAAACTTTCTCACCGGATTTGCGCGAATCTGGAGGTGGTCTGGGGCAGGTTAGGGGGGCAGTTGCCCCCATTTGCCCCCCCGTGGCGACGCTAATGCTGATCATATCATTCAATGCATTTGGGTGTCTGTGGAGTTATTCCAAGCGCGATCGTGTATGAACATCGTCGGACGTAGTAATAAAAAACGGCCTGACGCTTCCTGTTTTCCACACGTCCAGCAGTGTTGCCACCAGCCGGTGGTGATGCCACGACGGAGGAGAGGTGGCACGACCGGTTGGCGAGTGATCGATGACCGAACCGTTTCCGGAGATTTGGTCGAAAAAGAGGCCAACCAACGAATGAACAATGGAGACACGCGAGGGCGGAGTAGGCCTACGTGACGCCCGACGGAAGGCTAAGAGTGACGGCGCATGGTGAACGAACAGATAGATGGGTGGATGGATAATATAATAGGGACGAATGAATATGTGGGTGGTGTACCTAGGTATTTGGGATTCAGACTAGTGGAAGGAAAGAAAGAAAGAGTTAAATCAATTGTTTTATAAGAGTATCCAGGACAATCTCTATGGTCTCTGATCTATGCCCACCAGCAAGAAATCTGCTTCTGTCATTGGCGTCTATTAATAGACGACAATGGTTTCTATGGTTTCTGCCCACCAGTGGGCGGAGCAACCGGACTTTATTGGTAAACAATGGATACCCCTATTATGCTATATAAATTAGCCAGATAAGTTAATGGCAGTATGACAACCCCCTCCTTACTATGCATACACCAGTCTACATCTATGAAAAGATATCGTAGATGTTATTTCTCCAGGCAGATGCAGGGTCATTAACTATTTAAATTTGTTTATTAAAAAGGCGATTCGTGTCTGTTTTAAAACTCGCGCTATATTTCGATATTAAAGTCTACTTACACAATTAGACTAATACAGTGCTTTATCCAGTCTACAGGCCTTTGGGGGGAATTTAAGCTTTCAGGGGAATCGACTTGGTTGGAGGGGAAAAGACACAGTTCAATGCAAAATTTGTGTAAGTGCTGGGATTTTTTTTTTGGGGGGGGGGGAATTTTGAGGTTTGGGGGTGGGATCTCCCCCTAACAGGCCTGTATAAAACACTGGACTAATATACTACTACTCGTATTTAATAATTACCGTCAGCTGAATTAATTCGCTTTTGTACGAAAAATTAGATTTAATCTGCTATTAAATTCGTCCACATTTATGTGAAATTCAGTTTAGCGAGTCTCGATATAGCTTCCGTTGAAAGGCGATATGACTTAAGCGAACTCCGACCTCGGACTTTTGACCTTTCCTTGTTCGAGGAGCCTTTGGCGGCAAAATTGGCGCCAAAACGACGACGCGAACGATACATCGAACAAGAGTCACTCGATGATGACGCATCTCGGCATCCTCTCCTTCAGATAGCGACTGATTTCGGTGTTGGCGACGCCCGAGCAGTTGGTCAGCTCCAGCTCGCGTAGATTGACGAGCTGGACGAGACCGGTCAGTCCGCTCGGAGTGACCAGATTGCACCCTGAAAGTGAGAAGAATCGAGAATGAATCGTGTCGAGAGATGTCGAAGTCGAAGCTAAGTTGACAGCAAAATGTCGCATATTTTCATAACGCTTATAAAGTCGCGCAAACGATCAGTGGCGTAGCTAGGGATACGCCCCCTCTTGCCCCAATGTGTGGGCGCCCGTGTGCGGAGGTGAGAGCGCTGGCCGCGCCGGGTGACACCAACTACAACATCACAGGGGAACGTAAAGAGGTTTCTGTTTGTAATTTAGATAGGCTAAGTCAGTATTTTATACAGGCCTGATAGGGGGAATGTCTCCCTCCTCAACAACGAAAACCCCCCAAAATCCCAGTACTGACAAATGCTTGCATTGAACTGTGTCTCTTCCCCTCCATCTCCCCAACCTCCAAAGGCATGGATGAGTCTATATAAAACACTGGGCTAAGCGATTCCATTTATATGAGCTTGTACAGGACCACTTAATGAGGTACAAGGCGTAATTTTATTCCGGGGGTGACACCAGCTCTAGTAACGCTTCTGAAAACGATGATTCGAAGGCGCTTGCTTGTGTGTGTATGATGATTCGAAGATGCTTGCTTGTGTAGATACGGATACTTTGTTGCATTTTAGTATTTCGTACATAGGCCCCCTATAGGCGTTTTATTGTACAGGTCCATGTGTAGGCTAATTTGCAAATTCGCATGGCCTATTCCACAATATTCAGAACGTTTGGAATTTCTAGCGCGAATTTCTTGAAGAATCAAAGCAATAGTCAGAACACGACGTCCCGGGAATAATTATTTCAAGAATTTATTATCTAAATGCGACGAATATTTTGAAAACATTGCGAAGAAACTGTTGCGTGGCTTGACTAGAAGATTGCGCTAATCGTTAAGTCAGTAACTTCGCTCACTGCTCACTTCAAATAATGTCGCACTCGATAGTAAACGCTAACAATTGTTCTGTGTTAGGAAATTATTGGGCTTTCTCTTTCTTGCTATTATTCTCTCCATCCTCTTTGTTTTCATTTAACATCTTTTCTTCTATTTGCCGTTAAATGTAAGCCGATAAGTACCGTATACTTACAACCCTCTGCTTGGTCATACATAATTAATCGTCATCGTTCTGTTTCTGGCTTGCCCTGTCGAAATCATAGTCGCTCTTCTTCGCAACTTTTTCTTGCTTCAGTAATTGCATAATGAATGCTTGAGTAGCAGTATAGGTCTATAGGCTGGCTACTGAGTTTCAAGCATTGTTTGGCATTTGGCGTTTTGCTATCGGTGAAAACAACCTCCCAAGTATCTTACACATACACGTATGCTTATAGTCTTATACAGAAGCGTTGAACGTTTTTCGGGCGGCAAATATAATTCCGGCTTCAAAACATAAGCGAGCGGTTTAACAACGCTGGCTATTAGCTTTAAAATATTCTCAATTCAAGATAGTTTAGTTCGATACTTCGCTAAGCAGGGATATTTTTCACACCCCTACCCCCACTTCCTATTAGAGAGACACAGCACAGACATACATACAGGCAGACAGGTAGACAGGCAGGCATACAGACAGACAAACAGACAAACAGAGACAAGCGCAGTTAAAGAATAGTGCGTTATATAAAGAGACAGAATAACGTTAAAAATACGAAATAATGAACGAGCGGGGATATTTTTACACCCCTAACACCTCCCAACACCCCTCCCCAATTTGAAACCGACAACCCCCTTCCCCAACACTCCCCCACAATCTTAGCTATGGGATTACCTTTTTTGCTTGTCAGACTTTTTGGCAGGAGACCCCCAGAATTTACCGGACACCCCCCCCCCCAATTGATAATCCTAGAAATAATAACCCTGTGAACGAAGGAGATACGTTTCCTCGCAAAGAGATATTTATCGCATTATTTTCGACCTGTCGAATAGGAACGGGGTGTATTTAGGTGCCGAATGCGTGTCCTAGTTGTCTCCATCGTGTGCGACGCTGAAACTGTTGCGAACAAGTCACTTGTTAACACAGCAGTCACAGTCGTACACATCGCAAGAAGAGCACGCACACACACGCACACGCACACGCACTGGGGTCTATTAAAAGCAGTGTAATTGCTTTAGGCCTATACGTGTAGACGCGACGGTGGTGCTGCTGCGACTGCGGCGGAGGAGGAGGAGGAGGAGGAGGACGCAATTACAGCAGAGGAGCACCGCCGTCGGTCCTCGTCGTCGTCGTCGTCTTCGCTTCGCCAGCGCCGAGAGAGGGGCAAGTGGTGACGAGACACTTAGCCGTCGGAATGATTGAGTCTCCGCGGGTGAGGAAGAAAAACACCGAGTGATCGACAGATTCGAAGAGAGGAGGAGAAGGGGAAGAGGAAGATGAGAGAGAGAAAGAGGAGGAGGAGGATGAAATGTGGCAATCGAGGCAAAGTCAGGAGAGAACTGGAAAGAAGATTGATGGAGAGAGAGAGGGAGTGAGAGGGCGAGGATAAGGAAAGTGACGCAAATAGAAGAAGGCAACAGAGAGCCAAAGACAAGAGAGAATTGGAAAGCAGAGAGAGAGGGAGACAGACAGACAGACAGACAGAGAGCGTATGAAGAAAGTGACAAAATTAGAATCAGTAAGACGTATCCAAGGAGAAAGAATCGGAAAAGAGAGAGAATTAAATAAGCTGGTTGAATAGAATAGCGCAGTGGGGGGAGGAAGCCATCTCCGTTTGAGGACTAATGAATTAATTATATGTAATCTCATAATGAGGTAATTAAATTTCTCCCTCGTTGCTTTTATTCCCCTCCGGTCTGACTTTCAAAAACCTCTCGGTTAAATAACAGGTAACACACAAAGAGCTGCGTTCGTCACGAATCAGAAATAGCTTCTAAAACCTTTCAGGACAGCGGTCTGTCTCCATTGCACATTTTGCTCTCAAAGTAAAAGTTACTATTAGGACATAAATAGGCACATCCGGATTTCGTGGGCGTTGTTAGGAGGAGTGCAACTGCACTCCCCGGCAATTATAAAGCTACAAAATGTGGGGTAATAATAAATGATCAGAGAATAAAGCAAAGCAAAAATAAACGATATATGAAGACTGAAATAGTTTGGTCATGTTGAAAGAATAACGGAAGAAAGACTACCAAAGAAAGCCCTGTACAATTATGTTGAGGGGAAAAGGAGAAAAGGAAGACCAAGAAAAACGTGGATAGAAAACTTAAAAGAGGATGCAGAAGAAATGCAAATGAACGTCTTCCAAATGACCAATGCAGCAAGAAGCAGACATAAGTGGAAGGAACTCATTCAGACCCATTGTCCAACCCAACAGAGAACGACGGAAAGAAAGAAAGAAGAATACTGAATATATACCCCCTGAAAATTATAAGTCTATAAAAATGTGTCGGATGGGTAATAAAACCTTTAAAAATTAAGACCAATTGATAATGCTTTGCTTCCAGGTAAAGAAAATGTTAAAATATTTCACCCCGCCCCCCCCCCCGAAAAATTTCTGCCGACGCCCATGGCCTACCTTGACGATTCTCATACATGTCAATATTAGACATAATACAGACGTTTGAAGATCGTTTGTGCGCAATTTCTAAAAATGTTGACCGTACCGAGCAAAGCCTTTCGCTCTCAACGGAAACGGCGTTCATGATATATTATTGCTAAGAAACCAGGCAATTATGACGACATGATGGCGGTCACTGAAAGTGCTGAACAAACTAGAAACTCATCCGAGTTTTCAAGTTCCCGTCACGAGCTGTCGTTTCGAAATTGACATATCTCATCTACTTACTGCACATCCGTTCAGTTTGTTATTAGAGTTTCAAGGTTTAATGTAGAAAATCTTGTTGTTTCGCAAAAATATAATTATTATACCATACTTTGCCGGAAAAAGCTGACAAATGGATTTCGCCCCCTAATTTTACTACACTTTTACCGAAAAATTGGTTGACAAGCAGAAAAGAAGTCATCCGCAGTTTTTTCCTGTAGTTTTACTAGACTTTCGCGCCCGAAAATAGGTTTCACAAGCGAAAAATGTCCGGAAGTCCGGTGGAGGATACATCCCCACTCATCTCCCACACGTGGAAACGCCTCTGCTTAACGTGCTTAACGCACAATCAACAGCTTTCTGCTTACACAAACCAAATATTCGTAAAAGTAAAGGAGCGCACAGTATACAGGTCGGATATGGGGGGGGGGGAATTATCCCCAAAATCTTAGATTCTACTCCTCCCCGCCCCAAAATTGCGATAATTAAGGAGTTAAGGTGATTTCTCACAAACCCCTTCCCGAACAGCCATAAATCCCCCCGTGGCAGAGGAGGGTTATTGCTGGCGCTGGGATCGCAGACGGCACTATTGCGTGATTTTGTCATCTCGAAAATGTTCGACCAACACTTTTGAAATCAAGTTGAAACCGTGTCTTGTTGCATCAAAAACAAAAAGATAACAGTAATTTAGGTATTGCCAAAAACCTGTTGCTAAGATCACGTAAGCCCGTATAAATATCTCTTGTATCGCGTGATGCTAGACATATGCAAAAATCGAGGCGATAGGTTACTGAGCCAACTGTCTCACTCCGCCTGCTTTCTATTCGACGCCCAAATTCATGATGAGTTTTAAAACGGCAATAAAAAAGATCAGTATATTCGATATAAGTAGGTAAGTAAGTAGTTAAAACGTCGTGGATTTCTATAGCGCTTTTGAACGTAGCACCGCAGTAACTGTTGATTCTTATCTGGCGCTTAGTCTAAATTTGAAATAGCTATGCATGCCAAATGTGGGGTTAGTCGGGCAGGGTAATTTTATCCAAAGGGCAGGGTAATTTTATCCAAAGGGCAGGGTCATTTTATCCAAAGGGCAGGGTCATTTTATCCAAAGGGCAGGGTCATTTTATCCAAAGGGCAGGGTCATTTTATCCAAAGGGCAGGGTCATTTTATCCAAAGGGCAGGGTCATTTTATCCAAAGGGCAGGGTCATTTTATCCAAAGGGCAGGGTCATTTTATCCAAAGGGCAGGGTCATTTTATTCAAAGGGCCATAATTGTGCTTGGGATGGTACACAAATAGATTTTATAAATCTAAATACATTCAATTGCTGTCACTGTTGAATTTATTCAACAATTGAACGTCAATATAACGTGTCTACTCGGTTATAACGTACCGAAATGTCGGTCCCGCGTACTGCGCTATACCGTATTAGATGGTATTGGATACAGCGTCTTATCCAGACTCCAGGCCTTTGGGGGATATTGAGGCTTTCGGGGAGGGGAATCGACTTGGTTGGAGGGGAAAAGACACAGTTCAATGCAAAATTTGTGTAAGTGCTGGGATTGAGGGGGGGGGGTGAATTTTTTAGTTTTTTTTTTTTTGGGAATCTCCTTGTAACAGGCTTGTATAAAACACTGATTGGATATAACGCACCTCGTTTTTCAAACTCCACATTTTATTGCTCTTTATTGCAAGCGTACCACCATATATGGTCTACCAAAGCTCTAACCCTTATCGAGTTACGAAATTACGCGAATCACAAATGACGAAACGATTATAGGCCTACTAATAGGTAGGCCTAATGAAATTACAATTAATAATTATAGCAAGAATAAAGACTAACAGTAACAAAGAAACGGTTCTTAATGGGAAAGGGCCAAAGGTCAACTATGCGAAAGCGCAAGTGGCAACACGGCACTTACATGTATCTCGATTGCAAATGAGTCAATGACCTACCTGGGATAATTATGAAGACCCAGTGGCGGCTCTAGGATTTGGCAAGTGGGGATGGGCGTTGGGGTGGCAACTTCTAATCATGGGGGGGGCAACCATTTGTTGTTAGATATGTAGTATTAAGTATAGGGTCCCAACAGGGAGCCACTGGGGGACAGGCACTCAATAGGGGAGGCACGGGTCCCCGGGTCCCCCTTTGGAGCCGCCACTGTAAAGACCTGCAAGAAAGTTCTCTCTTATCAACCAATCAACCAGCCACACGTCATTTGGGTGACATTAACAAGTAGTCGCGACTAGTAATTGAAAATACTTGGTCTGGGCAAATGGCCATCAGCGTCGCTATGGCAACTGTAGCACCCCAAGATTTTCAATTTATCCGATATTTATTGGAGGAAATTGAAAATAATTACTGCTGCTGCTGCTGATGCTGAGACAGTGATTATCAATTGTCATCACTCTTGAGTAGAGCCTATACATGTGAGCACATACGAGAGAGAGAGAGAGAGAGAGAGAGAGAGAGAGAGAGAGAGAGAGAGAGAGAGAGAAGCACGCACGCAAACACACACACATATATATATAATTATATATATACAGGGCGCGATTTGTAGAGGGAAAGGGGAATCTTCCCTCCCCCCACTGCCCAACTACATCCCCCTACTGCTACATCCCCACCGCTGCACCCCCCACTGCTACATTTCCCAACAACTACATCCCCCCAAGCTCGACATGCCCCCACTGCTCCAGGTCCCAAATCGCACACACACACACACACACACACACAGATAGGGGAAGACTGTGAGATAGACAGAAGGTGACAAAGAAGCCTGTCTAGTATTGGAACAAATACATAGGACGACTGAACAAATACATAGGACGACTAAAGAAGGTCTAATATTTATGGAGATGCAATGCATCATTGGTAAAGCCCTATAATAAACAGTGCCGATGGCAACTAATCAGCTAAATTCCGAATAATCCTAGAAAGACAGAAATATGCGACAATTCAAGTAACTGGATGGACGGAAGGAAGGAAGAAGAACACGTTCGCATGGCAACCGAAGAATTAAAGCACGTATACGCTTCCAATAATAGGCCGACTGTGCGTATAACCTGTCTACCTCCATCTGTGCAACTCTCTCCATCGCTCAACGCCTTCACAGAGAAACTTAAAACCTGGCTATTCCGCAGGAGCTATACCCTTCATTTCTTGTGTTTTTGTCATGTGTTCAAGCAGTTCTTATAGGGCGAGTTACCACAATTATCAGTACGCTGTAATAATAATAATAATAATAATAATAATAATAATAATAATAATAATAATAATAATAATAATAATAATAACAATAATAATAATAATAATAAAAGTCAGATGTCTTTGTAAAGCGCTCTTGACTATGGCCTTCGCCAGGCAGATAGCGCTATATAAATTGCCGTTTAATAATAATGATAATGATGATGATAATAATAATAATAATAATAATAATAATAATAATAATAATAATAATAATAATAATAATAATAATAATAATAATAATAATAATAATAATAATAATAATAATAATATAGAGGGTGGCTCAATAAGACAAAGACATCTCAGAAGAGGCACAGGGAAGTCGGTCTTTCAACGGTCGCCTTTTCAAGATCACATAGAAGACTCGGACCTTTACCACCCAAAAATTTCCCATCTGCAATGGAAATCGAGGATTTAAACGACTAGAAGCGAAATTTTCCACCCCACTAGGCAAGTGGTCCTTGTTAAACTCACCACCAGTGGCGGTTCCACGTGGGGGGATGCGTGGGGATGCAACCCCTAACCGGATTATTTTTTTGCTTGTGAAACCTATTTTTGGGTAAAAGTCTACTAAAACTATACGGGGAAAACTGCGGATGACCTTTTCTTGCTTGTCAGCCTATTATTTTTCGCGGTAAAAGTGTAGTAAAATTTGGGATAAAACTTCGTTTTTGTCAGCCTTTTTCTGCAAAGTTTATCGATTATTTCCTTCTCTTTTAACCCCCCTCCCCCACCAACTTCCTATGAATTCATTCCATCCCCTCACCAACAAATCCTGGAACCGCCACTGCTCACCGCCCACCCACCACCCCAGCAAATTGAACACTGCGGCGCCTATTAAGCCTGTACATACCTGCAAGTGATAAGACGCTCAGGTTTTTCATTGTGTACAAGTGTTGAAGCCCAAAGTCTCTGATCTGTGTGCACCATCGTAGAAATAGGCGGTTGAGTGACGTCATCGTAGACAGGTATCCGATACCTATGTCGGTCACGTGACAACACCTGTAAATTTGAAGACGAGGCTCGTAGAAGCATAAAACGTAGCGAGGTACAAGAGATGCGTGCAATATTAAGCCTAGGCCTATATGAAAGCTAATGTTTAGTTTCACATAGCCTAATATGATATATATATATATATATATATATATATATATATATATATATATATATATATCTTAGCCTAATACCTAAGCGTTTGAAATTGCATAATCATAACGCTAATCATAATGCACATAATAATTACAATTAATCATTCAATTATTTAATTACTGCGGACAACTATTTATTACAATAATATTGTTTTCACCAAAGATAATAATAATAACTGGATTATAGATGGTTTAGTGGGATTTTTCCTGCGTCCATCTATTCCAACTTCCGTTTGTCCGCTACAGCTGTTATCACTTTGATTCTACAAAAAACACAAATCGCGGTACGCATTGCAAAACGATACACATAGTAAATCTCAGTTCTTTATATAGACTTAGGCCTAATAAAACTAACATGTAGATGTTGGTTTTATCTGAAGCCTATCTAAAATTCAATATCCTGTTGTACATAACGCTATACGTTTAAGAGCATTCACACTATAGCACAGCAGTTGATGCTGTTTTAGAACGATGATGCTTCGAATGGCCTGCCCAGTGCTTTATCCAGACCCGGGGCATTTTTTTTTGGGGGTGGGGGAATTGACTTTCCTGGAGGGGAAGAGACACAGATTAATTCAAAAATGTGTGTTTGCGCTGGGGTTTTTCTGGTGGTGGTGGGTGGTGGTGGTGGTGGGGGGGGGGGGGGTTGGGGTTGAGGTTTTTGAGGGACAATCGGGGAATAAAGCACTGGTCCTGCCCACCTGTCCAAGGTCAGTTCCCGTAGACGGGTGAGATCGCACGCGATGCATTCGAGCGCGGCGTCCGTTATCCGCGAGCACCAGGACAGGTCGAGCGACTCCAGGCGGCGCAGGTTCTCGGCCACCGCCTCCACGCCGTCGTCGGTCACCTTGCTGCACCCGGACAGACTGAGCACGGTCAGCGACGGGAGCGAACGGACGACGTTGACGACCCCGTGGTTGGTGATCTCCCAGCACGAGCGCAACCTCAGGACGCGCAGGGAGCGGCCCTGCTCGGCGCTGAACAGCGCCAGGGCCGGGTCCGTCACGTGATACGCCTGCAGGTTGAGCTCGGTCAGCGCGGGGAGGCGCTGCGCAATGGCGCCGACGCTGTCGTCGGCGACGTTGATGCAGTCGCCGATCGTCAGGGTGGTCAGACGGTCGGGCAGGCACGACCACAGGCCGGCCTCGGTCAGCTCGTTACAGCCGGACAGTTCGAGGCTGGACGCCGAAGCGGCGCCGGTCGCTCCCAGCAGGACCGCCAGGCCCCTATCGGTCAGGTTGGACGACCTGACGCTCAGATGGGTCACTCCCGTTCGACAGTAGGGAAACTCCTCGACCATGGTGGCGACGTCGGCGTCCACCGCTCCGACAAGGCACACGGAATCGAACCGGCGCTGCTCGATGCTGCCGTACAGCGCCCGGCGCGTCGTCTCCGCAGCAGTCGTTCCCTGCAGCTCCTTGAAGTTGACGACGGGAGTCGCCCCCGCCCAGAGGCCGAGCCGCTCCTCCGAGGACCGGTACAGCACACGCCGCCACGTCCGGCACACCTGCGCCAGGACGCACAGGTCGCCGGCGGTGAAGAAGCGGAAGAAGAACGACAGGAAGTTCTCGTCCAGCCAGAGTTCATCAAAGGTCGACGACGCTCCGGTCGGCGGCGGCGTCACGTGACTTCCGGTCGCCGGACCGTGACCGTTACGCTGCTGCTGCTGCTGCTGCTGCTCCGCCGGTACCGGAAGTGATCGGACGCGATTGGTGGCCGACCGGATGACGCGAGAGATGGTGTTCGTGACGCTGTCTGCGGAAACGGAAGTGGACTCTGCAGCCAGACCGGAACCGGAACCGGAAGTGAAGTCTTCTTTCGAATCTGTGGGAGAGCGACTGAAGCGAAAGCCTTTGATGCTCTTCGATAGCTCCATGCAGGCCTTGCTTATGGACGACATTTTCCAGAACAACGTCAAATACAAGTGACAGCTATTCGTCTCTCTCTCTCTCTCTCTCTCTCTCTCTCTCTCTCTCTCTCTCTCTCTCTCTCAATTTTTCAAGGAGAATTTAAAGTCGACGAATTCACGCGAAGAATTAACCATTATCGGCCATTTACTGTACAGGGTACATGCAACGTAATGTAAACTGGACGAGTATTCTCGGGACGGCCGGCAGCAAATGGGTTAAAACAAACCGACATATGTCACATATCCCGTTGTGTACGCCACTTAACCAAATACGCAGGTTCAAAACATTGAAATGCAGGCGATTGAAGAGGTATTCAGTGCATGTAATGCACTTTAAATATTGTTACGGATTGTAACTTGTAAGTGAAGTAGTAGTATTGTGTTCCTGAGATTCTGTTCAACAGTGTATTTTCTATCACAGAAACGAGTAATAGAAGCTCATCTGTAGCAGCAACTATACAGCGGTTATACCAACCAACCGTCGACCCTGAATACTTCTAAATCAGGCACGAAAATCTTACAGGTATCTTCCTATTTCGTCACTGGAAAGAAACATCTATTCTAATGGAACACCCCCAATCTTGTTCTATTATTATTATTATTATTATTATTATTATTATTATTATTATTATTATTATTATTATTATTATTATTATTATTATTATTATTATTATTATTATTATTTTATTATTATTATTATTAGTAGTAGTAGTAGTAGTAGTAGTAGTAGTAATAATAATAATAATAATAATAATAATAGTAGTAGTAGTAGTAGTAGTAGTGGTGGTGGTGGTGGTGGTGGTGGTGGTAGCAGTGGTGGTGGTGGTGGTGGTGCAGGTGCAGTGGTGGTGGTGGTGGTGGTGGTGGTGGTGGTGGTGGTGGTGGTGGTGGTGGTGGTGGTGGTGGTGGTGGTGGTGGTGGTGGTGGTGGTGGTGGTGGTGGTGGTGGTGGTGGTGGTGGTGGTGGTGGTGGTGGTGGTGGTGGTGGTGGTGGTGGTGGTGGTGGTGGTGGTGGTGGTGGTGGTGGTGGTGGTGGTGGTGGTGGTGGTGGTGGTGGTGGTGGTGGTGGTGGTGGTGGTGGTGGTGGTGGTGGTGGTGGTGGTGGTGGTGGTGGTGGTGGTGGTGGTGGTGGTGGTGGTGGTGGTGGTGGTGGTGGTGGTGGTGGTGGTGGTGGTGGTGGTGGTGGTGGTGGTGGTGGTGGTGGTGCAGGTGGTGGTGGTGGTGGTGGTGGTGGTGGTGGTGGTGGTGGTGGTAGTAGCAGTAGTAGTAGTAGTAGTAGTAGTAGTAGTAGTAGTGGTAGTAGTAGTAGTAGTAGTAGTAGTAGTAGTAGTAGTAGTAGTAGTAGTAGTAGTAGTAGTAGTAGTAGTAGTAGTACAGTAGAGCTTCGTTATGGCGTTCTTAGCAGGTCTGTAAAATTTAGTACGTTATATCTGAGCTACGTTATATCGAATACCATCCAACATGGCAGCGCACCACACGGGACCGTACACTGCGGCACGTTATAACCGAGTAGAGACGCGTTTATAACCGCGTCCCATATATCGAAGTTCTACTGTTTCTAAACGTGAAGCTGTATTTAACATGCGATTACCACCGTTCGCCCCGCATCGTTGTTCTTAATCGGCGTCGCCATTTTAGGCTCCGCGGATAATAATATTATTCGTCGCCTTCCGCGGAATATTTCGGTCGGTTCGAATTCCGATCATTCAACAGCACGGTTTTTATTTTCGACGGAACGAACCCTTGTCTTGTCCTCGCCGCCGCCGTCGCCAGAACACGCCGTGACCCGCCCGCCGGCCGGCCGACCGACCGACCGCGTGGGCGTCAAGATGAGGGAGGGGAAGCGACCCTCAGGGCCTAAGCGAGCGCCGGTCATCCTCGCCTCAGCTGCTGCCTCTGCTTCTGCTGCTGCTGCTGCTGCTGCTGGTGGTGGTGGTGGTGGTGGTGGTGCCGTGGCGGGCGCTTCTAGGATGGACGACGTTACTCGGCGGCGGCGGGCATACGAAGAGGGTGGGAGGGTGGGGGATACGCTGGGGTGAGGGGAGGGGGAGGGAGTCACATCGCAGCCCCGATGCCACCAGATGTCTTTATGGCGTTATTCCTCGTCGCCGGAGATGGATCGATAGCGGCACGGCCATAGCGCTATACCGAAGATTATACGGTGCACAGTATTCCATTGGCGTAGCCACGGGGGGGGGGCGGTGGGCCGGGCCCCTGATTTCTTGACGACCATTTCTGCTCGGTTTGTCGGAGACTTTTTCTACACGAGAATGTCGATGTGCCCCCCCCCCCCACTTATTCCAGAACCCTGGTTACGCCACTGGTGTATTTGTTCTGATGTTAGAGGCGAAGATCATCTTGGTGTTCACACGCGATGCCAAAGCTCTTCGTAAGTTGGCGCTTTGTGTCCAAGTTTCCAACTATTAGACCTAGAAGTAAACGTGTTCATGGGCGTACGCAGAAATTTTTCCAGGGGGGTGCAAAACAGGGTCTTGTGATGAAAGAAATGAAAAAAATTTCCAGGGAGGGGTGCAAAACAAGGTTTTGTGACGAAAGAAACAAGTAATTTTACTTTTTCTTAAATGCACTATTTTTCCAGGGGGTGCAATCAGGGGCTTCTATCCCTATTTAAGGCGGGCGCAGCGTGCGCCCAGAAAAAAGTGGGGGGGGGAATATTTTGCTTTCAACACCGTTATATAAACTATTATTAAGCTAAATGATGCTACTAATCTGAACTGAACCGAGACTGATATGGATTCAAACAGGGGCGTCATTTGGGGGCAGGGGGCCGTGGCCCCAAGGAAATGAAAAAAATAATCTGTAATGTATTAATGTGCAAAAATCGCAAAAATTGCCGAAAATTTGCCAAAAAATATCAAAACAATGCAAATTTGCCAAAATTGGCTCCAAAATTGCCCCAAATTTCCCAAAATTTTGCAAAAATTTTCAAAAAAGCAAAAAATGCCAAAATTTGCCAACAAATTATCTCGCCCCCTAGAAAAGTGTAAAATGACGCTACTGGATTCAAAATAACACTGACCGTGACGTAATCAATGGTACATGATAGCTATGCCTAACACAAAGAATAAACATCTGAATATAATACTAAGTCTACAAGGGAGAAAATTAGCAGGGGAATTTGTAATTTGAGGGGGGAATTTTTATTTTTTTTGGGTGCGGGGGAATTGAGCCCGGCTGCAAGGGGGGGATAGAAGCCGCTGGGTGCAATTGCACCCCCTTTCACCCCTCTCCGGACGCCCATGAACGTGTCGTATTTGCTTGACCACTGGAACGCCCTTCCTAGAAAGATCGAAGCGCTAAAAGCGTGATTGAGGGCATAACGGTGCTTTGCTGTCTGGAGTAAGTAAGTAAGTAAGTAAGAAAAATAAATAATTAATAATTAAACTGCGAAGCGTTTCCATCAAGCATGAGATTACAGAACCACTCTGTAGGCATCAAAAGTCCCTATAGGTTAAGCAACTTTTGTTTACCGCCCCCGCCCGCCCCCCACACTGGTCGCACCCCCGATGAAGCTAGAACATTTTTTTCCCCCGTCTCTCTCTCTCTCTCTCTCTCTCTCTCTCTCTCTCTCTCTCTCTCTCTCTCTATATATATATGTATGTATATATATATATATATATTTATAGATCTTCTTTCAGGTGCCATGCATTGCTGCGTCGGCGGCCATGGACTTCCACTTTTCTCGATCTCTAGTGTTCCTCAGGAGTTCGATGTTATTTCCTATCCCCATTTCCTCTCTCATTCTGTCTGTATATTTTGATCTTTGTTTTCCTCTTGATCTTTTACCCTCCACCATGCCTGTCACTGCCAAGTTTTCTAATCCTTCTTTTCTCATCACGTGCCCGAAAAATTTCATCTGTCTTAACTTGATGGTAGTCATCAGTGTTCGTCTCTCTTCCATCATCTGTAGTACTTCTTCGTTAGTTCTCTTGTCTGTCCATGGGACCTTTAGCATCCTCCTATAAAACCACATTTCTGCCGCTTCCAGTTTCTTTTTAATCTTTTTGATATGTTCCACGTCTCAGATCCATATAACAAAACTGACCATACATAGCATCTAAGCACTCTGAGCCTTGTTTCTTTTAATATTTTCTTGTTCGTTAATATTTGTTTCATTTCCATGAAGGCAGATTTTGCCATACCTATTCTTGTTATTATGTCTTTATCACTTCTTCCATCACTTGTAATAATGCTTCCCAAATATTTGAAATAAGTTACTTGTTCTATTTCTCTTCCATTTAATAAAATCTTGCATATATATATATATATATATATATATATATATATATATATATATATATACATATATATATATAGATGCAACAACGAATCCAAGCGGCTTTGCGTTTGCATTTCTTCTGCAGTCAAGCTTTTCTCTTTACGTTCGCCAGGTGACGTTTGATGCAATTCATTAAAACTATTTAAGTGAAAGAAAGAAAGTACGGTTGGTCCGAATAGGGGTTTGAACTATTCGGACGAATACTAATAGTCGGATTCACTATTCGACGAATCACGAGTACCAATACAAACAGTGCAATGACTTTTCAACACACGGAAAGTGGGCTTTTGAAATGTATTAGCATGCATGTATATTGTTTAGTGTATTAGTGTATAACTAAGGATTACGGACTATTGATTTTGCATAGATTGAGCGCTCGTGATACATGTTGATAACGATATAGAAGAATGGACTGGAATGACAATAACAACAACAACAACAACAACAACAACAACAACAAAAACATCAAAAGAAAGAACTACTTGGAAATGCCTGATTCATGACATCACCTCATCTTCAACTACTGAAGGAAAGAGGAAATGATGATGATGATGATGATGATGATGATGATGATGATGATGATGATGATGATGATGATGATGATGACAGGGCCGCCGAGAGAAATTCCGGCCCCCGGAACAAACAAATTTGCGGGCCCATAAGAAAAATTTATCAAGTCTCCGAAAAACCTGACAAGCAAAAAAACGTTATCAACTCTCCAAAATCAGCCTGACAAGCAAAAAAACCTTTTCGTCACCGGATCTGGGCCCCTGAAAACTCCATGGGCTCCAGTACAATGTACCGGCTGCACCCCCTTCTCAGGCCTGGATGATGATGATGATGATGATGATGATGATGATGATGATGATGATGATGATGATGATGATGATGATGATGATGAGCGTCCGTGAATAAGCTGGTACGTGCATTGCGCCAAGCTTTAGGACAGCGCTATAGAAATTTCGTCTTTACTTACTTACATGTACTTTAATAATATTTCTTATGTGTTGAACTTGAAAAGCACATGAAGCCTAACTTTGAGCTGTGATGTTTTTCTCTGTGTTTTCGCCGAAATATTTATTGCGCAGCGCTGGGTAAGTTTGCACCGTTGCGCTTGTTATTGCCCTTGCCTGCCTGCCTACCGGCGATGCAGCCTAGAGCCCGGAATGCCTGCGGCCCTGCACCGCGTACCGTGTTTAGCGTATGACCTTCTACGTTCTGGGCTAGGTTTATGGAAAGCTCTTGTCGTCATAATGCGAATAATTTCTCCCGTGCGATTACATTCGTACCGCGTCCTTTTGGTCTAAGACTTTACATTTGTTGAAGTAGTGCTGGACGGGAGTGAGACATTAATAATTATTATCGGTCTATTCTATTCTATTCTATTCTATTCTACTTGATAATTTATGTAGCGCTATAGCATAGCCAAGGCCAAAGGCAAGAGCGTTTTACAAAAGACAGTCATACGATAAACGAAATAAATGAGTTTTAAGGTTCGATAAGAACGACTCGAAGTTGGTTGTCGTGGTCACAGAAGCTGGAAGTGCGTTCCAAAGGAGAGGATTGCCCCGAGTCACAGATCTTTCTCCAAGCTTCACGGTCTTAGACGGAGGGGGAACGTAGAGGTGAGATCGTTTGCTAGAACGAAGCTGTTTGCGACAGTCTGTCATCACCGGCCTGCGTATCAACGCCGAAAGATATTCGGGGCAGAAAGGGTCATGCAAGGCTCGGAAGGTCAGCGAGCATCGTTTAAAAACGATACGCTCCGGGATCTTGAGCCAATGGAGCTTATCCCTTAATAACGGGGTAACGTGGTCATGCCACCTGGCACCGAAAATCATCCGGGCGGCGGCGTTCAGGACCGATTGCAGTCGGCCCAGCTGATAGTCAGGAAGACCGAGGAGGAGGCTATTACAATAATCCAGCCTGGATAACACCAGGGCACGGACTAGATGTATCGCAGCTGATGTTGAGATGTAACGACGAATCTCCCTAATCTTTCGGAGCTGAAAGTAACAAGCGCGGGTTACGAAATTCACTTGGCCGACGAACGATAGGGAGTCATCAAGGAGAACACCGAGGAGGCGCACTTCGGTAGACGGAGCGACGACAGCATCTCTGATCGTAAACGACGTTCGACTGATCTGGTGGACCCTTCGAGGGGTGTTAATCCACAACAGTTCAGTTTTTTCAGGGTTTAATGCAAGGCGATTTGTCGCTGTCCACTGCATTATTTCGCAGATGCAGTCTTGTAGGCGAGCTCGCAGATTATCTGTTTCCAGGGATGGGCAGGAGGAGTACACCTGCCCGTCATCGGCATAAGCATGCCATGCTAGCCCATGCGAGTCTACAATGCGTCCCACATCCGCGACGTATAAGATAAACAGGAGTGGACCTAGGATCGACCCTTGTGGTACTCCGCAGCGTACAGGACATTTAGCTAACGTGCGACCCTCCCAGGTGACAGACTGTGTCCTCTCGGAGAGGTAGTCGCACAGCCAAAGTAGCGCTTGGTCTTTAATACCGGATAGTTCGAGGCGGCGAATGAGGATAGAGTGGTCGACGGTATCGAACGCTGCGGAGAGGTCAAGCATACACAGAAGCGCCTGATCCCCATTGGTAATTGCGTCAACAATGTCGTTGAAAATCCTAAGCAGGGCTGTCTCAGTGGAATGACCCGCTCGATAGGCAGACTGATGACGCGGCATGAGACCGTTACAGGCCAGGTGCCTGACGAGTTGCGTGTTAACCAGTCTCTCGAGCAGCTTCGACAGGAATGGAAGGTTGGCTATTGGTCTGAAACTGGCTAGGTCAGTGGGATCAAGGCCTGCCCGCTTAAGGTGCGGGCGAGTAACGGCATGCTTCCACGGCAACGGAAACTCGCCATTAACGAAGGAAGCAGTCATTATGGCTGTCAGAAACGGAAGGTCTGGAAGGCAATATCTTGAAATTTATCTTGAAGATCTGTTGTGACGAGCATTGGCCCAGCCACGGAGGTGTCACAGGAACCCGTTTGTGCCCCCCCCCCCCAATCCTGGCTACGCAACTGCTTGGATTTCCTCGCAAGCAGATACGACAAATAATGCAGTACTGTACTGTTACGCGTTGGAATAATAGCATTTGAGGGGGCCACGCTAGGCTATATATCCTCCTCGGTTGCAGGTTAACCGTCCCTTAATTAGCTAGAGACGTTCGATATATTTTAATTAGCAGAGAACAGGTTTCTTAAATGTGAATGAGGAAAGCAAGATATATGCTGAAGCTGGGTTTTGAGTGGGAAAGCGCTGTGAAAACAGTGCTGGAAAACATTAATGTGTGCTAATAATAAGTCACAGAATTACACGTTCTGGGACCTGCAGTGGCGTAGCGTGGTCTCGTGCCGCCCATGGCTCCTGGAGAAAATACCGCCCCAACCTGCTCCTAATTATAACTGACAAGCAAAAAAAAGTTCGTCGCGGCCGAATTTGCCGTCCCTTTCAAATTTTGTCGCCCCTTCGCTAAAACTCTCTTACAACCTGACAAGCAAAAAAAGTTCATTCCCGCTCAATTTGCTGCCCCCTTCATGCGTGCTGCCCATGGCTCGAGCCATAGTAGCCATTTGCACGCTACTCTACTTGGGACCTGTGACGTCACCTGTCTCTATTTCTTTTCTATATACGCTTCCTCGGATAACAGCTCAAATTGGCTAGCTAGTTGTTTGTAATCTATTATCTAAGGATCGCAAATCGGTATTTCCGTCCTCGCTAGAAATACCAGAATTCACGACTCTAGCGAGACGGTATGATAACTGGGAGAGAACTCGTCGAACTGAAAGGTATAGCGCCTTCATTTTTCACGGCATCAGTCGAATGAGGACGAGCAGCTACTACCAGCTAGGCGCCGCACCAGATGCACTTGTTCACAGCGGAGGCGACTGGGTGAGCGCCTGAAAAATTTTCGCCACGGCCTAGGGGGTTGAACCCAGGGGCGTAGCGACAGAGTGGGGGGTATATCGGTATATATACCCCCCAAATCAGTCTACCTTAAAAGTTTTTATGTGATTTATATGTGGTTATATGTAGTTTATATGGTTTATAGTTAAGGTTTATAAACCCCTCCCAAAAAAGCCATTTATACCCTCCCAAATCGAATTCCTGGCTACGCCCCTGGTTGAACCCCGGACCTCATGGCTGGCTCAATAGTCACTGGTTCTCAGTGTCAGCGAGGCCATACAGGCATGCATAATCCGGCTCAAGACTGAGCCGACTATGGGTGCAACTCTACAGTCTACAACATTTTATAATAATAATGATGATGATGATGATGATGTTGATGATGATGATGATAATAATAATAATAATAATAATAATAATAATAATAATAATAATAATAATAATAATAATAATAATAATAATAATAATAATGTGATTTAAATTAAAATGGTGTAAGACTAGTGTGCTGTCCATTAATTGCGTCAACAAAACAGGGGGAGGGGTTTGAAAAAGTTTGACAGTTGTTGACAATCCGTTAATTGTTTCAACTGTTGTTACTGCCTCTTCCAGGGGCGTAGCGACAGGGGGTATATCGGTATATACACCCCCCAAACCAGTCTATCTTAAAGTTTTTAATGTGTTTTTATGATTTTTAAAGTTTTTAAAGATTTATACCCCAATAACATTTTACCCCTCCCCCCAAATCAAATTTTTGGCTACGTCCCGGACCTCTTCGTCCAGTCCATTTGTCCACAACTCTTGCACAAAAAATCACAAAGACTCTGCGAACAAATCTTCTGTAGACCTAATCAACTGTGGGATCAGTCGTGCGTAGGCCTTGGTCCAATGTCTGTAAGACAAAAGGCCTATCATTCTTTTTATAAAACTCAAAGGCATGCATCGACTTTACAACGGTTTGTTTCGATTGTCAGTATTATTTCGACTGTTATATATATATATATATATATATATATATATATATATATATATATATATATATATATGCATACATACATACATACATGGGGCGGAAGGGGGTGGCAATGATGGTCTGTTAGTCAAGTTAGATACGCTTCCGTATCATGAAGCTGATCAACGAGATTTGAAACCAGATTTATTTTTCGCTTTTTGAGAGGTTACCAGAGGTAGGGGTCGTCCATAAATTACGTAACGCGATTTTTTTTCTGCACTGTTTTGACCCCACACCTACCCCCCATCGTAACGCGACGTAACAAAAGTCGGACCCCCTAAAATATGACGTAACAGCGGGCCCACCACCTTCTTTCGGTCTTCCGAATCCCAAAAATTCTTGACAAGCCAAAAAAGGTCATCCTTTCCTCTCCAAATAACCTGACATCCTTATATTTGTTCCTATCCAAACAGCCTGACAAGCAAAAAAGATCATCATCTTATAAATTTTGCATTGCGTTACGTCACACTCACGCGCGGAAGCCCCTCTCTTCACAGTTCGTATATTAGTTCGTAACAAATGTCCGGACTCTCCCCTAGACACGTTACGTCATTTGTGGATGGCCCCTAGGGGAAGGCATAGGGGTTGGGTCTCCACACTTTAACCAAATTTGCGCCAATGGAGACAACCTTATCGGCAATCCTTACTTCGCAGATAATTTCAGCACAAATCCATTGACCGGTCTAGGCCCGAAAGGAATTCGACTCGCCTGCAGTGTTTAATCTAGGCCGTTTCCGGGGAGGGGGATTGCCCTTTTTCCCGCCCCGAAAATTTCAAATTGCCCCCGGAAATTTTGGAATACTACATGGACTAACAGCGCGGCCCCTAGCAGAATTTCCCCCGGCTTTGTCAGTGTCCCCCCGGCCTTTTCAGTTTCCCCCGGAGGCCAGGAGTCTAGATTAAACACTGCTAGCCTGACCCTATAGAGGACCTCGACCATGCCAATGACCATCTCGATCAGTACGTGAGGGGTCAAACCTCTTCCCCTCCCCACTTCCTTAGCATCTCAATCATCCTTTCACTCGTGGATGATCGGTGTAATTTGACCAATGATTTTTATTCTGAGCTAACCATAAACCATAAATGCACAATAAAATTTATCATCATCATCATCATCATCATCATCATCATTTTTGCTCTCTGCAAACTCTTTAGCGGCAATAGCTAGAACAAAATGTTTCCAAGAAGTTCTATCTTTATTTAGTTTATTATTGTTATTATTTTCGTTAATATGGCGCTAAAGAAGTTCAATGATCGATTTTTTTCATTCTGTAGCGTTTAAGCCGCCGAGATGGTTTAAGCCACCGTCGTAGTCTATTTGCGCCGACGTCTGCCATACGCTCCTTACCTCGAACGGCAGGTGCCCTGCGTGCATACGACGGGCGGTCGGACCCTAGCGTTGGCCCAGGGCTTCGCTTGTAGTGCCCGATGCCAGAAATCGATCGTAGGGCGGTGGGCGGAGCCTAAAAGCGGCCTTGCGTGTCACGTGACCGTCAGCGGCTGGACATGCGCAATGAGGTCGAAGCTATCCAAGATGGTTGCCGTCGGACGTCGTCGTCTTCGTCGAGGGATCGGGGTCGTTGTGGCATGTTTTCGGGCGGCGTAATGTCGCCGGTCGTCTGACTTCGGTCGCGCAGAACGTCCGTCCGGGATCGCCGCCGTCGACCGACTGCAGCCGGCGTGCGTCGAACAACCCGTTGCCGTGCTGTGATTCGGTTTTTAGAGGGGCCCCCTCCCGAACACCAACAGCTTCGTGTATCTCTTCAGGTAAAAAGCCATCTTGGACCGTCGCAGAGAGAGAGAGAGAGAAAACCGAACGCGAATTGCCAGAAATTCCGCACAAATTTTAGCAATTTATTCGTTTATTCGTCGCAGTTCAAGACGAAAAGGATCTGCAGAACACGGACAAGATTTTCTAGTTTCCAGCATTCTACTTTACCACTATAAAAAAGTTACAGAACTAACGTCTTTTAAAAAATTTAATTACGCCAATGTCCAAGTATATTTTAAAATAGATATTTTTCACTAAATGTGGTTAAATTAATCTTCGTAGTGCAGCTTATATAAGGCGTGTTTATATTAAACGGCTCAGTTTGAATAATATTGAGCTGTTTGCTGTCAAGACTTTCTTGCTGGTAGTTCATGTAGGACGACGACAGAGTTGATCCCCAAGAGTCGCCAGTGAAGATAATGTGCTGTAAGAAAATTTTGCAGTATAAATGTGATGAAATCTGTTGAGTCTATTGAGATGAAGAAAAAGGTTTTCACTCTGGGTTTTCCAGTTGCAGTGATTTATTTGGTGTAATCTAAGGCTTCATTGGAGCCATCTTGTAGTCTCACTAAATACACCCAGCCCAGTGATGATCATTTAAGTGACATTTTCCACCTTTTATTATGGTTGCTGTCTACCTTTCTGGCTTTATTTGAAGAGATCTAGTTTATAATATTGAAAGAAATCAGACTGACATATTGGAATTGCGATTCAAGTAAGGGAGCGACCATCGACTGATGTCAAGGACGGGGCGTAGCCAGGAATTTGATTTGGGAGGGTATACATATTTTGGGTGGGTATAAATCTGAACTATAACCCACATAAACCATATAAACCACATATAACCACATGCAAATCACATAAAAAACTTTAAGGTAGACTGATTTTGGGGGGAGTATACAGTATGTACCGATATACCCCCGTCGCTATGCCCCTGGTCAAGGACATTGCTAAATGGTGCTATAGAAGTTCTCTGAATGTTGATATCTTTGTATTTCTGGACAGCCTTGTTTAAACTGTTTTGAAAGTATAAAAGAGTTTAGAGAAGACTTTGTGATAATAATAATAATAATCATCATCATGAACTGATTATGGTGGCATATCGTACAAGTGCTACTAGGACACCTTACAATTAAATGAGTGGTGAGTGGTGTGGTGGTCATGGTCCATGCCAATGCTGCTGAAGGGATGTGGGTTTGAATTGCATTGCCACTGAATATAGAAACTTCGTTTTCTTCTTCCAGTGTGTCTTGCTGAAATTTGACCTGTTTTGACTGCAAATGTGGGCTTTGGCATAAGCTTCTGTAGTTTGGTGATGGTCTGCAAAGATGTATGGCTGTGGGAAAGCACATGACTAAGAATAATTACAGTGAACATGACTTGCCTTGGTGGTGATAGTCCAGCCCCCTGGCATTGCTTTTGTGAATTTTGCAGCCAAATGGATATATTATGGACCACCAGAGCCTTTATGGGAAATAACAACTAAACAGGATAAAATTCCAATTAGCCAACCTGGATATAGCATTTGCTTATCCTGTAATTGTCTTGAGTGAGAGAACTGGAAGTCACTTCATTAAGTCATCCATGGGTTGGATGATACCAAATGCCCGACGCAGGGAAATCTCTTCATATCATAATGTATCATTTTAGTAACATTTATTAAATTGTGTATTTGTGCTTACTTACAGAGCAGCTGTTTTTTTTAAGGGTCCTTACTAATGGATGTCAATGTTGTTTTGGCTGATTTCCCATCTTACACAAAACAAAGTAACAAATGAGTAATGATTTAAATTAATTCCACTATTGATGATATTCTATTCTTTGTCATGTCATGATGTCAGCTATTCATTGCTTGTGCAACCCAGAAAAAAAATTCTGTGGTTGCTCATGGCACTACATGAGATGATTTAAAATGATGGTATCCATTTATTTGATATAAGCACCTCTTAAATGCAAGAAATCTCTTGTAATGTATAGTGTTGATCCCTCTATACCAGTAGTTAGAAAGTGTATTTGTGCACATTTTATTATGCATGTGATACATTGATTCTCACATGAAGGACTTGTATAGTTGCATTGTTCTTACTATTTTGGAATGGCCTATGGTCTGTCTGTTGTTGATGTCTATTGTCACTACAGTACTTTTTGAATAGGACATTGTGAAACTTTATGAATTATAATTGGCATACAATGCAGAGAAAATTGTAAAGTTCTCCTACATTATATGGGAATGTTTGTGCTTATATAATAGCAAACAATGTTACAAAATAAATAGCAAACCCTGAAGGCCAGTGTTGCAACTGCTAACAAATGACGTGGTTAGCAAATCAATGTTCATGTCTGTGGGTCCATTTTGAAATTGATAATTTCTTATTTTTAAAGTCATGGATAGTGTATAACTGTATATACTATTTGACAAAGTATATTAGTTTCAGTCAATTACTGTTACATAGAACTAGCAAGATAGTTAATAAATATAATTAAAACCTGTCAAGAAATTGTTATTTGTCAGCTACTAGGTCTTGATTAGATGACCTTTATATGGATCAAGGTCATGTGTGAAGGTGTACACATGTTTTATATTGGTCTCATATAAAAGATTTTAGTTAAATAATAATATATTTAGATACTTAAATAGTCATTTATTGGTCAAATTGTCCGTTTGATGATGTAAGATGCTTGTCTTCAGTTAAATGGCATGGGGTTATCTGATACTTGAGTCATTCTACAGTCATGTTCATATCTGTTGAGCCTGGTATTTACCTGTACATTTTCATAGAATATAAATTTTCATGTTTTTATGTAAGTTAGTGTTTAGGGCAATTGGAGGCAACTATCTAGGTTGTATGGTTGAGTAGGGACACTATCTAGGTTGTGCAGTTAAGTAGAAGTTTGGCAAGTTCTTATCTAGATTGTATATACAGGTAGGAATATCTGCAGTTTCCGAATATTAACCCCTTAACCGTGTATTTAACTGTAACTCAATGTAAAATGGACAGATATATCCGGGATCCCCAGTTAAGGGGTTAAGGAATCTGATATCTTTGTCACAATTTGTTGACTTGTAGATATTGTTTATATTTTGAGCCACTTAGCTTCTTGTAAATATTATTTATCTTAAATTTTAAGCACTTTGCTGATTGATGGTACAGACATGTTTAGAAAAAACATTACTGGTACTGCTTTCACACATGCTGTATGAAATTATTGCTGATATGTGTACTTGCCTTTTACTTTTGGGGTAAACAGCTTGCTTGTCAAGCATTTGAACCATCAATATCAAATATATAATGCAAATATGTTTTGCATTAAAATCATTTTTCTATAGTGCAGCACTGCAGCATCATTTTTGGTTTTAGAAAATACTTGTCTAGCTAGCTTTATATAACAACAATGTTATTGTCATTTGGACCATCATTCATATGCATACAATGCTCATGACAAGTTCTGTCCTTCTCTGCAGGATTAGCATCCTACATCTTATTTTGGTTTTGCTCAAATCAATTTATAGCTACCAGCATATTTTGCATGCTCATTAGCAGAACATGTTTAGTTTGTTTAAAAAAAATCTAAATGATAGTGCTTGATGTTTTGTTTAGATTCTGCCTTCAGAGCTAAAGACTTTGCAACAATTCACTGAAAATCAAATGCTTAGAGCAGCCACTGTTCAAACACTGTCATTTACTTGTCTGTGATATATTGTTGTTACTGATGTGTTTCATTGAAACCAAATGATAATTTTCAGTTGAATGACACTTCTCGCCGAGTCGAATAGTCACAACCTCAGTACACTAATCAAATGGACTCTGCTAGTAATTGGGGCAATAGTTCTACCGTCAAGTCAGAAATATGGGGAAACTCAAGCTCAGTCTTAGGCAGCAGCAACAGCGGAAGCACGGGGAGCTTTGCTCAGAACTCTGATAGATCGTCGTCGTCGTCATCGAGCTTGGGTAATCCAGGTACGGCCTGGAATTGTTCCGGTGCTAAGATACCGCAGATTGCAACGAACAGTAATATGATGTGGCCCAGCTCAGAGATTTCATCAAAGCAGGACGTTGGTAAGTGGGGAATGGCACTGTCTGGAGCAAGCGGGAGTGGAGGTGGAAGCCAGTCGGGACAGAACGACCCCGATTCGTGGAGGTCAGGTGGAACCAACTGCTGGACATCTGACGAAAAGAATGACATATCTGGATGGGGTTCGCCCAATCGTAGCCCAGTGCCGCACGCCGGAACCGACGGTCGGGGATCAAAGGCGGTGCAGAACGACGACCAGGTAGGCGGTTGGCCAGCCGACGGCCGGACAAACAACGGCTATCTTCAACCGGATCCAAGACAAGCATCAGGTTCCTGGTCTGAAACGACCACCGACAGATCAAAGCAGTCTCAGTGGGGGGCTGGAAATTCTAGTTTGAGTTCGGCTTCGGGGGCATGGAGTCGCGGCAACCCGATAATGCAGCCTAGCCAATCAGTGCCTACCGCGGGTAATCCGCAGTCCCAGCAAGGCGCGCCGAATAGTTGGGCGCAGGCAGTCACGAACAAGTCTGGTCAGAACACCGCCGGCAGTGGAAGTTGTGGTACCGCCGCTGGCGCCGCGGCTCCAGACGATTCCAAGGCGTCCAGTCTAAGACGATCTCAAGAAGAAGTGATAGCGCAAGCGATCAACAGCAACGACGGGTGGGGCAAGACCGCCATACGCCAGGACACCGCCTGGATGATCGAAGACACGATGATCGAACAACGAAAGGCGCCAAGTACTCCAGATGCTACCAACGAGGAAGCTGCCTCACAGTTGAGCAGACAACTGATGACCGGCACCGCCATTTGGGAATCGTCGAAGGCCGCTTCTGCTGCTGCGAGCAGGAGCGTAGAAAAGAGCGCGGAAGACAGAAGCGCGTGGAGCGGCGCTCTGGTCGAAAAGACCAATGTTGTTGCGTCAAATCCTGCAAATGGACCCAATCCAGCAATGGCCGTGGGCAGCAATCCGGCGTCAGCCTTCAGACCACCGATGGACAAACCGTCGGCCAACTCGTGGCCACCGGGACCGTCAGACAAGCCAGCTGGTGGTTGGGGCACCGGTTCGACTTCAAGCGAAGGGTCGTGGGAGGGTCCAAAAAAGGAGGACGACAGGGTGGACAGGGTGTGGGACTTGGAAATCAACAAAGGCAGCAAGACAGAAACCGGCGTTTGGGACCGACCTCTTCGCCGCAGTTCATCCTCAGGCAGCTGGACCGGAGACGAAATGGAAAATGTCGGTTGGGGTGACGACAAACCCAGGCAGCCTCCAGAGGTGGACGATGGTACGTCAGTTTGGGGTGATCCAGGCAACCAGAACCGCCCTCAGAACTGGAAACACGGCAATAAACCACCAGCTGGTTCATCACAGCTTCTTGGCCAGAGAATGCGTCCGGATGAAAGAGGCGATGGGTTCTTTGGTGCACCACCACCACCATCCATTAATCTCAAGCCAGCTGCCTATGGGGAACAGATGGAAAATTCTGTCGGCCCATGGAATCCATCTATACCCCCGGTAAGATTTCAAGATTTCTTCGATGTTGCTTTCATACTTATTCCAGTCCGGTGTTGGTTTTCTGCCGTAGCAGAAGTTTTGTGGCAGTCAAAAAAATGGTTATTGCTGGCAAAAATACAATTTTTGGATCATTCTTACCAAATATTAAAAATTTTACCTTCTTCCCAAAAGCTTCTTATCGTAATCTATAGGATTTTGCGTTTACTTACTTACTTAATTAATTAATTATTAAGCTGTCGAATGTACTCAAGGTGGAGTGAACTGCACTGATTTTTATGATAAATTTGATTACAGTCATTGAATTATTGTTATTACAATAGCCTACGCATAGATTATTTTCATACAATAAAGTCTCGTAAAGCAAATCCATCTGGTATTTGCATAGTAAAATATTCTCAGTCACTGACGAAAATGACACTTATTGTCATAAAATTGTAAGATCATTTCAAAGAATTGAACAGCCTTGCCTCATTACATGCTTTCATAATTATTTCAGTGCATAGCAGAGAAGCTCTTTCAGAACATGCTTGCCACCTGCTTTATGACATTTGTATGTTGCGTGAGATTTTTCAGTAATTTTCTACCAACTTGAAAGTTTAAGTGCCAAGTTAAGTGTGTGGCAAATTTAATGCATTTGCTCCTTGATGCCGATTTGTAACATCTTCATTTTTTACATAAAGTAATCAGTTTAAGTCATCAGTCTTGCATTTGAGACTAGTGATACCTGTGGGAAGTTTAATTGGTAGAGTGGTAACAGCATTGGCGTGGTGATCCGAAAGTTGCCGGTTTGATACCTGCAGGAGCCATAACGTTGCCTTAGCCTTCACTCGCTAGATGACTTGTGACAGTGGCAAATGAGTAGCAGTAAATACAGTGGATCCCACTTAATCGCATACTGCTTAATTGTATAACCCGCATAATCGCATAACAACATAAAAACCCGAACCATTGTTTTGTGCGTACAATTAATTATCAGACGTCCTGGCTATTCGCATAGCCCAGTTAATCGCATAAGCAAGGCTTGCACAGCACCTATGCAATTAAGCGGGTTCACTGTATAAGAAAATTTTTCAGTTGGTTGTTCATAAAATTTGAGATCCTATAAATCAAATTTTTGTAAGTTGATATTCACAAGAACATGCAGATATTGAAAGAATGTGTTTAGGAAGTAATGCTTTTTCTACAAATTGCAGATAACTTTTTGCCAGGTTTTTTAAAAATCTGTTAGTAAGCATTCAATTTGAATGCGAATTATTTGAGTCGGTTTTGTACTTTAAGTTTTTGTGTTTCACGTGCTGTTCACTCTAAAAATAAATTGCCATTGTTTATATATTTAAGAATTGAAATACCATAGGTAAATGAAAAATTTAGGCATGGAATAACTGGAAAAATATTTGGCGATTACCTGGTACTTGAATAATTATCAGTACTCGAAACCCTAAATATAAGAGGAAACCCACAAGTTCCCAGGTGGTTGTGCTGTTGCTGTTTGGATTGAAGAGATTTTGCCTGAGTTCAGCGGCAGCGTGACATTTGGAGCCTATTTGTTTACCTGAGTGCAGGACTTAGTCATCGTTACGGCTGAAGTAATGCTTTTGAGGCTGCTTTGTATTCTGAAATGCTATAATATTTTTAAAATTAGGCCCAAGCAGTTTGGCTTGGATGTAACTCTATAGTGTCTCCCCTGGGTCGGGCCTCTGCATTTTTATGACAGTCATTCAACATCGACCACACACTGAAGTGTCCAATTTCGTCAATTTTTCGTCAATTTTCATTCAATGCTGGTGCTGTTCACGGTGAGATCCTGTTTGGTTGCTTGTTGACCTCATTGGGAATTCCTTAGTACTTCATTGGCTCAAGTAAGTAAGATAACAGGAAGGGCACTGGCTGGTTGTCTATCTGAATCTTTCATCAGCACCGATAATCTGTGGTGTACCTCAAGGGACATACATACCTTTGTCCATTTCTGTTCTTATTTTATGTTGCAGGTCAATTCAGGTTAATCGAGATGGGTAGGGCAGTCTCACCCCTAAGCAGTTTACTGTTATATTTGAAACCTGCAGCTCTCCCCGGGCTCCAAAACAATCTTGACAGTGAAACCTTATTCCAAATCATTGCTTGGGTTCAGTCAGGTCCACAGTCAGAGAATGATTTACTCTTGTAAAGTATTTGAGCGAGTATGCACATTAGTGCTTCAATCACTTTACAAGGTTTCAGATGAAAGGCATTGCAATATCTAGTTACTTTATTATATTAGTTCAGGTAACTTAGATGAAAACAGTGAACAGCAATATTGGTCATGATTATTAAGCAGTTTCTGGAAATGAACGCTGGAAAGGTGCAATATAAGTGTAAGCTTGAAGGCAGATAGCTATGGCTATATTTATAGCTATATTTAAAGCAGGTGCTAGCATCACCTGAAACTTTCTATTACTGTGTAATGTTTTAAAAAATTTGGAAATTATATAAGTGTTCTGAAGATTGAATTACAGTTTTAATTTTTACAAGGCTAATAATCATCATCATCTTCATTTTCTAATGTTCTATTGTGATTTTGCTCTTATACAATGAAAGTGCCATTGTAACATTGTGACTCTGATTATAGGTAAAATACTAAATTGTCAGTTTTATAATCATATGAGTTCAGCAAAGATTAGAAATTTGAAGGCTTGCTATTAGGTTTTACATTTGTATGTTCAAGTAATCTGGTTAATAATTATATTTTATTGAAATATTTGACTTTTATATAATTGTTCTTTGGTTGCTTACATTTACATAGACTTGTTGAAGTATTGAAATTATGAAAATTTTAACTTTGGAAAGGAATTGAAATTTTTAAAATTAAGTTGATTATCTTGTTTGTATTTGTTACTATGGAGAATGAGCTGTGTTATTTGGGAGTAATTTCACTTTTTTAGTAGTTTGATACCTTAATATAGCCATTTGATTTCATGACTTTGAATATGATGTTTTAATTTGAAATAAGTAGAACTCGTTTTAAGGATAAAGTAAAAATAATTAATTACCTTACTTTACAGCCCAAACCAGATAGTGGAGGATGGGGAGATGGTCACTGGCCAAATGTGACTGGACCACGACCTCAAAAGTCCGCTTCCATGAGTGGTGGATGGGACATCAATGACTGGATGTCCGCAAGTAGAAGAGTACGTAATACGCATGTATTGTTATCACGATGACTTATTCTTAGTCAGTACACAGTATTATTGTAATGTAATGTAATAGAAAGTGAAGTTTTCCAATGCCCGGATTCAAGCATTGGGACCAGTGCTGATCTCCGGTCTCTTAGGCATACAGCGACGTGGGTGGCATATGCCATTAACTTAGAGTAGGTTGCGGTTGCCAACTTGCCAGCCAAACGTGTAGATCCACTCTTTACTCCACAGCAAACACTGCTCCTCATTTGATGCTGTAACCGCCCTGTAGCTAGTGAAACTGAGTCGACCTTAGGGGCTCCTTCGGGAGCTGAACCCGTTCCGTCAGCGTGCCTGTCCAGTGTGTAACCACTTCTGCCATCTTGCCATCTTCCCGCCCATAATGTAATAGGGAGCTCGTATAAAGCCTTCTGTATTTTTCCACCGAAGAGGCGCTCCCGGCTTTGGGGTTACTTGTTAAGAAACGAGACTTTAGCCATTGCAACAAACTGAGTGTGGGGGAGTAAGAAGTGAGGTGCAAGTAGATGGAGACAACCCATTCCAGAGAGAGAGAGAGAGAGAGAGAGAGAGAGAGAGAGAGAGAGAGAGAGAGAGAGAGAGAGAGACAGACAGACAGACAGACAGACAGACAGACAGAGAGAGAGAGAGAGAGAGAGAGAGAGGGAGAGGGAGAGGGAGGGAGAGGGAGGGAGGGAGGGAGTCTAGTTGCTCTGAATGACTGGTTCTGGGTGAGAGTGGTACATGATCTAGGGATATGGACATCCATACGATCAATAGAGCACAGCAAGTGGTGTGATGTAGTGAAAAACGATGTTGAAAAATGCTCCGTTCATTATTGTTCTATGCATGTACGATATGTTCTATGCTATATATTTCTATGCATGTGACTCCAAGTGTGTTATACATCTTTTTTGCAAACCTCATATAATGCTATATGTCCCTTGCTTTTGACAAGTATGTGCGTGCATTTATTTTACAGATGCTGTTAAATGTGAGGAGTTTGTTATACGCACATCTGCATTCCATTTAGCTATAAATTTTGACCCACAGATGAGTTGAAATTGGCATAGGATTATATAATGCTACATGACTACTACTAATAATGATTTTTATAGAAGCTGTAGAGACTGCACTTAAAATGGCATTATAGAGGCTGAAAAAAACTGAATTAATGACTATTGACTAATGCAGAATATGAATGTGTGTGTGTGCGTGTGTGTGTGTGTGTGTGTGTGTGTGTGTGTGTGTGTGTGTGTGTGTGGAGGAAAATACATTATATTCTGTATGTTAAATAGCATTTAGTACAATAATAGATTTACATGTACATATATATATAATTTATATATAATTATAATTATTTATATATTATGTTGTTGTGCATGGCATGTGTATATACAGTTACAGTATATACATACATAATATTTTTTCCATATATTATATGATTTATATTAGATGTTTTGGGAATTGAAAGCTAGATGGAAATATGTTATCATAGTGTTGAACTTGAATTTGCCTGATGACAGTAATGTAAAACAATAGCATAGAAATATAATTCTGTATGTGATGCTCTCTGCTGTTATCCGTTGGCAGAATGATTTTCCAATGTCTGGGATTAGTGGAGGCAAAGGTCCAACACCTCAGAGAAGTGTTATACTCCAGCAGCTTCTTAGCATGGGATTTCGTGTAAGTACATGGATCCTGTTGATATTCTTCATTCTTTCTTATTCTTTCTTTCTTTTAATATAATGTCTGCATTTTGCTGCACAGGAATATTATGTACACACACGTCTGCTATGTGAAATTTCCATACAAATTTAATGCTTATTGCTTTTTATCTAAAAGTACACTTTTTGATATTACAATTTAACCCATTTCCTGTCTGCCCTGAGAATACCTGTCCATTTTACATTATGTTACAAATAAATGACCAAGTAAAGAGTTTAAAAAATTTTTCAAATTATTTTACATGATTGGTAACCGAATTTTGCGGGTTTTAGCTATGCGTGACTTCTCTGTTAATAATAATGTCATTTTTCTTGTAGAAAGAGGATGCCCAGAATGCCCTGATAAGCAATAATATGAATCTAGAGAGTGCTCTTTGTAAGTTATATTTGAATTGATCACTGAGTAGAACTTCCTAATCTCTGTGTTTATTTATAATTTTGCATAACTTTGTAATTATAATAGTAACAGATACAAAATGGAGCCTATACTAATGAGTTTCATTTATTGAAGTGCATTATTGTCCTGGTATTGTGATATGTCTATAAATAAGTCCTCAAAACGGAGATTTTTTGAACAAATTTAGTACAAACAGCTGCCATTTCCGTGTATGTAGCTCCTATTGTCAGAAAGACCAAATACAGGGTGGCACAAAAAAACTGGACTATATTAAATGCAAACCTAAATGTGACTAGTCTGGTTTTTTGTGCCCCCCCCCCTGTAGCTGGGGTTTGATGTTTAAAAATAGATTTACTTTAGATTAGAAGCAAAAATTCAACTTCATGTGACCCTTGTATGGTCAGGTTTAAATGTTTTATGTAATTATGAACTCAATTGCTAGAGAGTAGTTTAACCCTTTTAAGCCTAGACTGTTGATCAGTTACGACTTTTGTGATACCCTCCAATCTTAACTATTGCTGATGGTTATTAAGTTTTATGCACTTTAGCCCACAATTAAAATTTCTGTATTTGACAATTTAGAAGTACAGCTAAAATAAGTAAGTACTAATTAATAATAGTAATAAGTAATAAAATAAGTATAGTTATATGCTTGTGATTTCATTAAGTAGGAACTTGTGTGAATAGGTTTAGACTGTTTAACTGAAAGCAGTTATGAAGACTAACCTTTAATCCACATTGATCTTGTATACATTGACATTCAATTACTGACTGGATTTAACCCTTTGACCTGGTAAGGTCAATGTTTTGGTTTCATAGCATATTGGTTATGCGGATTGTGGGACGAAAGGGTTAAGTGGTGTTCTTGCCTGTAAAGCTGTCACTATGTCTGTAGCCGCCTTGCTCTTCTGTAATCCCCCGTTTCTTATACATTAGAGTATTCAATTAAAATTTATGAAGGGCCACTTTTTTTTAAGACGTGAGAGCAAAGTGTTTTAAAAATCAGTAGGTGAAAATAAATAGCGGGAACTAGCGACTATGTCATTAACAGGAGTAAAAGATGATCGATTTTTAAGCATTATGTCAGTGTGACAAAAGAAGTTTATTTATAAAAGATAGTTTTTAGTTAAAAATATAGCATAGTTCATTAGAAGACAGACAAGTTAAAGCATTAGAAACAAGTTGTCTGTCATTTCAGTATCTTTCTGGGCCATTCGATGCCTTTTGGTGGGCCGCATCTGGTGTGCGGGCCACCATTTATATACCCCTGCATTGGAGCAGGTTGAAGCCAGTTGATTTTCTGTTTCATGTAAGGTTATTTTGCCATATTGGGCGCTATAGTAATATCTGTGGACACATTGATATTTCAGCTGAACTGCTAACCAGTCGCCTTCGTCCTGACCCCGAGGTTTCCGACCACCAAAGGGGTCGTCTGCTGCGGCCCAGTGATGATCTTACCTCCGACTCTTCGCTTGATACAAATAGTCTCCTGTTTGGTCTGCCGGCCTTGGGACAGCTCAATAACAGTCCATTCAATATAGCCGGAGGAGGCGGCGGTGCCAATCCTCAACAGGCGCTGGCCAGCCAGCTCAGGCCGGGGGGAGGGCCTACTAGTCTTCAACAGGCATTTGGTTCTAGTCTGGGTAACCAGCCATCTGCTCTACCAGACTTCACTACTCTCTTACAGGTATGCGATCGTTTGAAGGTGCGCTGTTTGAGCTTGTCGACGTTGAGCGTTTTTTTGTATCGCTCGTCTTTTCTTATGTGAGGGGATCTGATTTGTACAATGCAGAAGATTTCTCGTTATTGTTTTTATAGCTGTGCAGGCCATTTTACAGTGCAGTAGATATAGGATTGTCGGTTATCGATCCATTTGACTTGGACTAATTCTGCCATTTTCATAGTCCAACATTTTATTCGATTCCTAAACCAATGTCATTTGAAGGCCTTTTAGCTTTTAGATTTTACATTCCCCACACTTAATTTTGACCGTCTGGTCTCATCGATTTTCTTTGCCATCGTTTACATTTGCAAATAGTGGGAAATGTGTCTAGTAAATGAAATTCAAGATACGGTTTGTGTAAAATATGTGATCTTTCCTTAGGCTGTTAAAGGGAGTTGATTCTGGGGACAGTTTACATTTTTGTCAAATTTGAAAGAATAGCGCTAGTTTTTGTTTAGAGGTCGGCCAATAATTGATGGATTCATTGATGGTTGTGGTTAACAGAGAACCAATCAGGTGATGAATAACTCGGTGTTGACACCACCGCATCAGCAGCAGCAGCTGATGCAGCAGCTGATGCAGTACGTCCAGGTGGCGGTCCAGCTCGGCCTGCTGCCGTCGAACCTGATGAAGCCACAGATGCTCATGAACAACAACTTTGTCGTCAACGTCCAGCGACTTCTTCAACTCTACGAAATGCACCAGAAACTCAGCGAGCAGTGCCAGCTCATCCAGCGCCAGCACCAGGGCTCCGTCCTCCCCTCCACCACTCAGCAGCGCCTCGTCGAGATCACCATCACCATCGTCGGGCTCCAGCAGCAGATCGACCAGGTCAAGCAGCAGATCATTCAGATGTCGTCGATGCCGACCTCGGCCGGTTCACTGCCTCCGGTCGACCAGTTGCTGAAGGGCCTTCAGGTCAAGGACGACGGCACGGCGGCATCGCGGCTCATGAGCCAGTGGAAGCTCGACGGCGACGCAGACGTCAAGTCGGTCCAACATTCCACCAGCCTTGACATGCCGATGACCGAATCTACCTGGATGCCCATGTCATCTGCGTCATCTTCCTCATCCTGGTCTGGCTCTGCTGCTGCTGCTGCAGTTGAAGATTCTGCTTCGATTGGCTCTGGTGGCATTACCGCCAATGGTGCTCCCCCGGATGCTAAGGCGCAGTCGTCAACCGTCGGTATTAATCTAACATCTACCCTGTCGTCGTCGGCGGCCATCACCACCGTTTCGGAAAGCGCCGCCGCGAGCTCGTCGGGTCCGGCGGGCCCCGCTTCCGCGGCGCTCGACATCGAGGAATTCGTCCCGGGCAAGCCGTGGCAGGGCCCGAGCACGAAGAACGTCGAGGACGACCCGTACATCACCCCCGGCAGCGTCACCCGGAATTCTCTCAGCACGATCAACGACTTCCAGGTGATGAGCATCCTTGGCAAGAACAACGCCGCCTCCGGGGCGCCGGAGTCTCGCAGCGCCAGCGCGCTCGGAAGGCCCGGTCTGGGCCAGAGCCTTCAGAGTCCTGCAGCCCACTCGAACGCCTGGTTGAGCGAACCTCCGCCCCTGCTGTCCGTCGATCCGTGGGGTAGGAACCCCGCCCTGCCTCCGGGACTTCATATCCAAAACAAACCTCAGTGGCAGTACAACAGGAGTGTTTCGTGGACGCCGGGTGATCGGTCCGAATACACGTCTGGTGAGTAGTTGCAAATGACGGTGCGGAATTTCTAATATTTGGAGCGAGTATTTTGGTTGATGATTTACGTAGTTGCGTTGGCAAGAGATTTTGATGATTACCGGTATACCTATGACTGCAAGAAAATCACGTAATCACTGGCTGTGATTAGCAATGATTATTGATGATTAGTGATTACACACAATTTCATTCGTTAATAATCGAGTAATCATTGATCAGTATTAACCCTTTCACTACCATGACTCCTAATGGAGTCATTGCAGAAACTAGTGATTTTCTAACTCCATAATAAGCTTGTACAAGCAATTACTGTATATAGTACATAAAATGTGCCTATTTTTGTCTAAAATATGTATTTTAGTTTCAAAATAGCCTGTTTGATGGAACAACTGTGCCAATTTGAAGTTACCCCACTGGAGCAAAATTTGTATTAAAAGAAATTAATTTGGTAATGAAAGGGTTAATCATTGATTCATCATATAAAGGATCAGTTTGTAGAATTATTGGGCTTAATCACTTTCTTCCAAGCTCTAAGCAAATGTAAAATTATAATTATATTACTAATGTATAATATAATTATGAATATAATATAAATTATAAATTAATATAATTAATATGTGTTTATCTTAGTTCATCATCATCATCATCATGTTCTCTGTCCTGGGACAGGTTCAGGGCTCCATTGTTTCCATTCCTCTCTGCGTCTTGCTTCTTCTTTGATTTCTGCATAGGTCATGTGATGCTGTGTATCTGTTTTTAGCATCCTCCTTGGTCTTCCTTTTGTCTTCCTTCCTGATATTCTTCCCTCAGTTACTGTTCTGAGTATCTTGGTTATTAATATTATATCATGTCTATGGTGAGCGATAATTTGGTAAATTTTAGTAGATGGGGCCTACTTGACAATACAATTATGCGTTTTCATGTTCATTTGCTATAGCAATTTCACTTTATTGAAATTTTTATGCTATAAAGAATATATATATATATATATACATGTATGGCCTCATTTTATATTTGTCTACCCTTTTTACAGTTTCAGTACACCCAGGAGGTGACACTCCATGATTTTCCCCATTAAAAAAAATCAGCAGTGAATTTACCAAATGTTTATGCTGATCTCCTTGCAGCCCTAATTATATGATTTGAGAGAACAGTTTTTACTTTCATTTTCTCATAACCTAGTGCTCAGTTGTGTAGCAATAGGGTTCTGGAAATCAATTTAGATAATCTAAAACTTTTTTGCATTTTATATTTTTATATTAAATAAGCATTTACAGTGTAATGTAAAATGTGAAGTTTATTTACTGTTCAGTTTATTGACGTTTAATTGATGCTTAATTTCAATGGTGGTTATATTTCAAGCGTGTTCAGTAGCATTATGTGAAATCTATAAACTGCATTACATGTTCTTGGGAACATTGTGACCGAGTACAATGGATGGCATTTTAAAATGTATTTTAAACTAACAGAAATTTGTCTGTTACAAGAATTCATTCATTCATTCATTCATTCATTCATTCATTCATTGGTGTATTGTGCTTCTAGTGATGAACAATTGGTCGACTGCTCCTTCAAATTGGCTGCTATTAAGAAATCTACCACCTCAGGTAAGCATTGTCTTTGCATCAGCAGCTGATTCTTCTCAAGGAGCAGTAGTTATAATATTGTATTTTGATGCATTGCATATATGAGTTTTTGTACGTTATACTAGTTATTTCGTTTTTGCAGGCAGGAAGAGACCTAGGCTGCTGATATTATTGTGTTTGTCATTTTTTTCTATGCTGGCATGAGTTTTTAGGGTGCATCTTGTACCATGGACACATTGAGAAAGACCAGTGTTAGGCTAAGGGAGAATACTGCAGGCCTGTGTTTTCAGATGAGGTCAGGGGTGGTGTCATTTGGAGAGGGATTGAGGCGTGGCACTGGTGGCCAATCAAGCCTTTCATCGCTTAGGCGTGGATTAATCGGTAGTAGCATTAGGCTGCATAGGTAAACTGCGGGTCTAGAAATAGCAATGTCTAACTACTTTAGATTAATGGTGTAAGCGGGCTGCATTGCTGCCTGTTTGGCACACGGAAACCAGTGCTGGTCAGGACATGACTAGCTTTACAGTTCTGTGTAAGTGACTGCACAATATCCTACCCTTTGGGAACCAGCAGTCTGTCCAGCACCATGAAGAATGTGGGGAAAAGTCATGTCAAAGCAAGACCAGTGTTTAAATATTTGGTAGTATTTATATCAGCAGTCTTTGCTGTAATGCAGAATGTGCGTAGAGGTATTGAACTTTTGAAAATAATGAGAAATGCTTGTAAAGGCAAAAATTTTGTCATAATGAAGTTGCACTGAAAGTGGATAGAATGAGTTTATTACTGATTACTGTACCTTTAACCCCTTAACCGGCCATTTATTTGTAACTCAATGTAAAATGGACGAGTGTATTCGTCATGGCCGGTTAAGGGGTTAAAATGGTGGAAAAATCAGGTCATTTTTGTGGGATTATGGCCGGTGAGCTTCTGAGTCACTGGTTGAAATGTGTTTCTCTTCAGGTGCCTGTCCTTTGATTTTGCACCTGAGCGCTCATTCATTCATTATGTTTTCTGTCATCAGGTTGACAGCGGAACCCTACATACACTCTGCGTGCAGCACGGCCAGGTCCTCAAATTCTTCCCGAACGTCGCGAGAAGCATTGCTCTTGTCGGGTACGGCAAAGTGGAAGACGCGATCAAAGCCCAGCGAAGCCTGCATTCCTGTAAGTTCGGCAACACTCAGCTCGCGGTCGACTTCATCACGGAGAACGACGTGGGCCATCTACTTGAAGCGAACGGGCGCGGCGGAACGGCGCCGCAGCCCGGCTCTTCTTTCGTCCGGCCGCCCATGCCCGCCCTCGGCAGCAGCTACTCCGGTCTGCACCAGCAGGGCCAGATGAACCGGCCGGAGCTCGTCGGCCAGTGGGGCGGCGGCGGAACGGCGGCCGGTGGCACGGGGCTCGGCGGAAGCGCCGGTTCGTGGAACGCCATGAGCGCCGGCACTTCGTGGCTGCCGGGGTTCGAAGACCACGGCGCGGCATTTCTTCCAGGCGACCTCCTCGGCGGCCAGTAGGGGCCGCTTTCGGCGACTTTCACCCGCGCGTCTGTTCCGTTTTTCAGAACTGAGTTGCAGCAGAGTGCCCGTTGTTGTTGTTGTTGTTGTTGAAGCCGGCGTTGTTTTATCGATGCCTGCCTCTCTTTTGAAACATTTCTGTGCGGCGCGTCTCCCGACTAAGGCGGACACGTTCATACATGGTCTGTTGGTTATGATCTCTAGTTTAATTCTCTTGTCACTGGGAATTCGTTTGCTTCGAAGCACGGTTTGAATACAGCATTACGAGACAAAATATTTATGTACGACGCCAACTTATCTGCAATGACTCGACAGACATTTAAAAGCACGAGTGGTGTGTTACGTTAACTGTGTGTGTGTGTGTGTGTGTGTGTGAGACACTGTTCTTTGTTCTAACCGCTGTGCTTCATTCCAGGTAGTAATGATGAATCAATGGATTTGAAAAATTGTATTTAAAAATTTTATGTTGACTTAAAGTGTGAATACAAATTAGACGTCAATGTCAGAATAACGAGAATAACGACCGCTGTGTACGGTGTCACTGTGTACGGTGTCACTGTCACCCCCACCAGCAGTTCAGGTGCTATAGCGAGAGCAGAGGTTGACGAGGTGTCGCTGCACCTTGTCGGGCTGCAGTCTTTGGGCTTTCTCTGTTTCTGCCTGCTTTCCCGAACAATCCAGCCTTCAGAATGTTCAAAGTGATCTAGTTAAAGCTGTGAAACAATTACACGCTTAGTACAGATTTAATTGTTAAGCGAGCGTGCAACGTTAATGCAAGCAGGTGGTTTTTAACGATATGTTAACGCTAATTAAGGTTGACCGAACGAAATGTGAGAAATCAATTTTAATATTTTTGTCTCTGAAATTACTGCTTTACCGCGCTGAACATTGTGCGCAGCTGTGTGCATGAATTTCGTCTGTGCATTACAATGTCTTGAGCTTATAATTATGACAGTTTTTATTTAAATGTGTTTATTGTAATAAAATGGACATGTCAAGTTAGTGAACTCGACTTTGTTGTGAATTCGTTATCTCAGAATAGGGCACGGGTCTATATTTCCCGATAAAAACCATTGCAAATTGGTGTCACTCAACTTAACCCCTTAACTGGGGATCCCGGATATATCCGTCCATTTTACATTGAGTTACAGTTAAATACACGTCAAGGGGTTAACCATATCATTATCATCAAGAAATTCATTCAATAGGAATGTAAATTCTACTGCACAATTTATTGACTAGAAATTTTGATTTATTGAAGAAAATAAATGTAGAAATATCTCAAGTCAGGACTGTGGTATTACAATAGGCAAAAGTAATCACGCAGAATGTAACACAGGAAAGATACTGAAGTGAAAAATTTATTCCAAATCTAATAACATCTGGAAAACAGTTACTAAATGCAAAATAACATGGTCACAGGAAAAAAGATTAACATTTTCTTTGCATCAACTTCCGACTTGAAAACTAAATGCCCAAACAAAAATATCTGTGATCTTCACATTACTAAGTTTTTATCTTGTACAATAACACTGAAATGCCTTGGCTCACAAGTAAAACATGATTACAAAATGGAATGTTAGCTTCATGAAACAAATATATCAACAATATTACTCTTGGCTCAACTGTAGACTTGCGATGACATGACAAAACAATAGGAACATAAAAATGCTTGTAAACTGTAATTGTGTAACGACTGGTACGCAACAAGTTCAACATTTTGAACACGGAAATGAGCAAATTCACAAAAATGATGTCTTCACAGATGGAGGAGTTCTCAGATTACATTATTGTCCAGTACCATTCTCAGGAACTGCCAAAGAACAAAATTATTGCAAAATTTACAATTTACTACAATAGTTAAAAACAACTGATTCAGTGCATAGTGAGTAAGTGAGTAAATTTGTAGGTGCTGGCACATACTTCCACGCCTGGGTAGCCACCACTCTGCTACAGCGCTATATAAATTGTCCAATTAACATAACATAATATTGGCCAAATTTCATGGCTGAGCAAGGAAGAACTTAGGAACAGCGAACTTCCTGTGGTAAACTACATACATAGAGTCCAGCAAAAACTAACACCAATTTCACATAATTCAACTAAAGTTTACCTGATTACCTTAACCCCTTAACTGGGTGCCCCGAGTAACGCTCGTCCATTTTACATTGAGTTACATATAGTTGCCCGGTTAAGGGGTTAACATGAAGCTTGATGGCTCACTTGGTAAAGTGTAAACTCGTAAGTCGAGATGACCTACCAGCCCGGGTTCTATACCTGGGGAACAGATATTTCAAAGGCAGGCCATGTCTGATGACTGAAAGCTAAAGTGGCCTGTGTAATGTGCTAAGTTTTCACTTTGCTTTGATGTGTTAGTGGCAATGGAGGTTGAAGCCATTACTAAGAAGGGCTGCTATAATAAATACCCGACAAAGCAGCTGCACACAAATCATCTTAATGTGACAGCATCGCTATGCTGCTAGAAATGTACGAGATGCACAGTTATAAGTCTAGCTTCACCATTTTTAAAAGCCTAACTAAAGCTAAAGCTGTTGTTCTAACCTCTTCGTATTGAATTCTAAGAACTCCACCCACTGTTGCGCCCCTCTCTCGAAATCTATCGGTCAAAGTTTTCACCATTACAAAACACTGGATGAAGTCATCTAAGTTAATGGACCTGCAATGTCTGCGATCGAAAAGTTGAATGCACAGATTTGCAAAATTCACTGACCTGTCATACAAGTCACAAGAATTTTTCACTGTATTGTTACAACCAACAATTTCATAAATCATTGCATTGACTGGCCTTGCATAGCAATTAGTCTGTAGAATAGAGTATTGGCAAAGTAGTGAGTATAGCAACCGAACGAGGCATTTATGGCATCTTATGCTGTGGCTCTCACACAGGGAAGATCCTACAGAACCACTCTAAACAACGTAACAAAACTTTAAAAAGCTCTCAACCCTCCAAGTTCAAAGTTTCAAACCTCTGCCAAAAAAAATTATGAAAATTAATTTTAAAATATAGAAAACGTCCATAAATATATTTATTAAAAATGAAATACAATTAGTACTGTTTTTATTAACATTCACTGTTCATGATTTGGTATAATTTATTTATTTAAAACAATAATAATATATAATTGAACCAGTGGGCCTGGCGCAAGTGCACCAGTTGCACCATGGTTAATAACTTAATACGGCACTGACTCTAAGCTCTGTTGTTATTATAACACAGGTTTAAAACGAGGTGATAATTAAGACCTTGTTAATGTGAGCTAAGTAGATTATGACTTACAACTGATAACCTGATGTTTGGAATGCATTCAGAAGTTCATTTGCACCGATATTTCCAGATCGATCTTGGTCAAAGCTGAAACATGCAAATTCATTTCTTAATTAGATAAAATCAAATGACTGCAAGGTCTTATTCCAATATATGGAACTAGAACTCAAATTATAACATTAGCTTATAACATTTTCAAAACAGCATTTCGGACAAACACTAGTCTAAGCAGTAATTAAGATTACAGCTCAAAACAATTTATCAGAAAGCAAACTCAGACCAGCATTAGGTCAGTTAAAAAGTTGATGGTCATAGGCAATACAGTCACTTTTTTTATAATAATAATAATAAATTTACTATTAATGGTACACACCACATTATGAATATAATGTTGATGGTCATAGGCAATACAGTTACTTTTTTATAATAATAATAATAAATTTACTATTAATGGTACACACCACATTATGAATATAATGGTATACTATAGCTTATTTCTCTGAAATTCCTATTGTCATAGGTATGTGACATACTGTATCTTAAAAACTGTCAAAAATTTATTGAATTTGCAAATGACATTAAACAGAGGACTTAGACTGCTAACTTAGGTGCTGAATATTAAAGGTGCTATACAAATCTTACCTTACATAACAGTTAATCCATTTATTATTTAAATTATAAATGCTGCAGAATATCTGGGTGCTTTCACTTCCACAAAAGTGCATCAGGGATAATTATTAACAAATAGCAAATAAACTCCTGCCTCTCAAAGCAAGCCTTCCACTCGTGAAGGAATTTCCACAACGAACCAAATTCATGGATGTCAATTGTTCCGTTGCTACAAAGTACAAAAGAGATGACTTAAAGACCATATAAGGGTTGATTTTTTAAAAAATGAAGTTTTATAAAAAATGGCAGCATGCTCAGACAATCAGACATAGAAATATGTACACAGTTACACAAGCAAATCACAAAGTAAGTAAGTAAAATCTTGCAAATTTCTATAGAGATTTCAAAAGTAGACACTGCAGTAGCTGCTTATTCCTAGATGCTTAACTGACCATTGAAATAGTTATAGAAATAGTTATAGTTTAGTGGTCAGCCGGGCAAAGTCAATTCCAGAGATCAGTAAGAGTGGGAATGTGGGAAGCAGTGATGCAGACTAGAAGCATTCACCTGGTCATTCATTCACATTATGGTCCTGATGTTTCATATCTTTCTTTGCCCTCTTGCTCCATTACTCTGGGGTAGGTTGCCATTACTTCCCCCAGACCCACGTTTTACCTCGCAGCTTAACGCTGCTCCTCAGTCTACCATCGCCCTCTAGCAAGTAAGGCTGCGTCGATCATAGGGCTCCTGCGGGAATCGAACTCACGACCTTCTGCTCCATTGTCCAGTGTTGTTACCACTCGGCTAACTTCCCGGCCCCTATATTATGCTATACTTTATTCTATTTGAAAAATTTGTTGCATTCACAAAGTCTAGAAAATGTCATTTGCAAAACTACCAACTTGTCCAGGTCGAACAGTCCGACCATCATTCGACAAGTCTCTGCATTGAAACATGACCAGTTGCTGTTGATCAACGCTCTCTGAAGTTCGTCTGCAGATATGCATCCATTGCGATCAGAATCAACGGCCTTTTAACCAAAAGCAAAAAACATATTTATTCCAATATAATCATAGCCAGTGGCAGATCCAGCAACTCAGTTTTGCTTTTTATTTGGGGAACTTCATGTTACATTCCTGATTCTGCCTCGTCGCCGTCTTGCCCATGTTAAAATGAGTGAAACGCAAGAAAGATGACACTTGCTTACACACAGTATAGTCATATGCCTTTGTAACTTACAGGTTTCTGCAATGATGAGAAATTTGCAGGCAAAATGTTTGGGGCAGGTTTGGGGTTCATAGACCTACTTCTGCGTCCTCTGTAGATTATAGGCTTAATAATAATAATAATAATAATAATAATAATAATAATAATAATAATAATAATAATAATAATGTGATTTTAAGTGGTTTAGGAGGCTAAGTAATTAGCCTGTGTGAAAACCACTGAAAACCTCTGGTGGTATAAAGAGAGTTGCCTGTTCTGATATCATCAGAGCAAGCACCAAGAATCTAAAATAATGGAGATAAAACAGTCCAATGACAACACCACTTTTAGCATGATGGTGACAAGCAAAAAGGTCCTCAACAATGCTTTGTGAGGGCTGAGCCTATGCCTGCTGATACCACAGAGAACATTTAATATTATTTATAAGACATATCAAACCGTATTAATTTTTGATGACAATATTTTAAAAAATTCAATTTACACCATGATTCTTAGTAAAACTTGGTCATCTCTAAATCCCACAAAATTAAACCTAATTTACCTGAAACCAACTCCAAAGTTCATGGCTGATACCAGAGGGTGCACAGCCGTGATGCACATATCCAACCGGGCCAGTGTACGCAGGCGCTGGTGCAACTAAACTTGGCTGTGGTGGGGAAAGTGGAGCCTCGTACACGCCCTAATCATAAAATACATGGTCAAAACAACAAAAGTTTTAATGTTTTGAAATAATTAACTGAAATAAACATTTGTTCGCGCGTCATTCCCAAAGCCCCTCCCCCAATAGATACTTTCGAAAAAGAAATCTTCAAAATAATTTAGCGGTTTGCATGCCTTCGTTCGCCTCATCCCTCTCCCCCCAAAAGCCTTGTAATAGCCAGTCTTAGAAGTTTTCAAATAACTTAGCATGATTTAAAGTGGCTTAGAAGGCATTACTGCCTGTGTGAAAGCCACTAGGGGCACTAACGGGGCTTGAACCTGCTCCGTCAGCCTGACGCTCCAGCACGTAACCCACTCTGCCATCTTCCGCCCCCTATCTCGTCCTTAATATTAAATAATTATAATGAAATCCTCACGTAAGCTGCGCCCTGGGCCATTCCAGACAACGCAACAGATACGCGGAAAATAGGAAGTTTTAACACGCTGTTTTAGCCTTACAGTTCACGACCAGAGCAAAGCTATCGCCACATGGTAATCGAAAGTTCATGACCTACTTTAATGTAGAGCGGGTCAAAGCTGTCTAATTGGCTAAAGTCCAAGGGCAGTGTCACGAGATTGATGATGATGATGATGATGATGATGATGACGACGACGACGATGATGATGATGATGATGACGATGATGACGACGACGATGACGATGATGGTGATTATGGTGATGAAGGCAGGGACGTAGCTAGGCAGGGGCAGGATTTTAGGGCTTAGGGGCTGACGCCCAAGATTCACTCCCCTTTCTTTCCTATATGATTCTTGCTGTAACAACAGGCTATTCTTTTGTTTTCAAATAATAAGCAATCTAGCATTAACTGTACATGGTTGACACCTACTGGAAAAAACGCATAAATGCATGCCTTGTTTGAATTTTTCGACAATTGTCAGCTTAATGATGAAGAAGGAAGTTGACTTTAAAAGGAAACAGCAGAAACATTATCTAAACCGGCGACCAACTAAGTTTACTAAACCGTTCATTGCTTAGGCATGAATACAGTAAATCGGTCGAAGCGTTTGGCTGCGAAGGCAAAACGCGAGTCTGGAGAAAGCAATGGCAGATTAGTCTAGAGTCTAGATTAACGGCGTATGCCACCTGCGTCGCTGCTTGACTAGTACACGGAGGTCAGCGCCGGACCCTACGCTAGTTCAAGAATCAATCAATCAATCAATCAATCAATCAATCAATTTTTAGTACGAGTACGAGTACAAGACTATCTTTACCTCTATTAGGCCTACCTTACTATAATCATTTGTTACTAGGCGAAATGACTGATCCGACCTTCACCATTCACTTCTCGACGTACAGGGTGGAGCTTTAGGGTGAGGGGGAAACTTTCTGGTCAATGCCTATTGATACCCGCCCTCAACCCCACCCCATTCCTTCAGCCGCTTGTGCACTCCATACGTAGCAAGAGCAAGTTTCATGTTTCATGAAGTCATTAACTTTTTAGCAACACATTTAGTCAGGCCCGTACGAACAGTGGCGGCTCTAGGATTTGGCAAGTGGGGGGGGGCGTTGGGGTGGCAACTTCTAATCATGGGGGCCAACCATTTGTTGTTTAATGTATGTAGCATTAAGTATAGGGTCCCAACTGGGGGAAGGCACTAGGGGGAGGCACTCAATAGGGGGGCACGGGCACCCTTGGCCCCCCGGTGGAGCCGCCACTGCGTACGAAGTTGGGATGCAGGGGGTGCATCTGCACCCCTGGAAAAATCAGAGGGTGCAGCGCCCCCTGGAAGCCCGTAGGAATTTACACCCCCTAAAAAATTAGCGAGTAAATTCGGTGCGCGTGAAGGCAATTTTGCTTGCCAGGATGCGCGATGACCTGTTTTTTGCTCATCAGCTTTTTAAGATAGAATTTTTTAAAACAGAAAATCTGCACCCCTCCTGAAAATTCGTTCCGACGTGCCTGCAATTAGTGTAATGAAACGAGTAAAGGTTCTCTCTTCCCTCGATGGTTTGGCTCAAATACCGCTCTGTCGACACAACGCGTAAAGACAACTAGGACCTATGGAAGCGGAATTGAAGAGTATATATAGTTCAGTTAAACCCCTTCGTATCGATCTCTATTGTGGCATTTAGTTCTCGTTCCTGAGAAACAAGTCCGCATCTACAGATGATGATGACGATGTTGACGATGATGATGATGACCAGTGGCGGTTCTATATGGGGATGAGTGGGGATGCATCCCCCACCGGACTTTCGGAGTTACATTTTTTGCTTATGAAACCTATTTTGGGGTAAAAGTCTAGTAAAACTACAGGGGAAAACTGCGGATGACCTTTTTTGCTTGTCAACCTAATTTTCGCGGTAAAAGTGTAAAGGTGTAATCTCAAATTAGAGATACAATTCCCTTTTGTCAGCCTTTTGGGTAAAGTTTATTGATTTTCCCTTCTATTTTCATCTCACACCAGCTTCCTATGAATTCATTTCGCACACGCCCCACCAAGAAATCCTGGAACCGCCACTGATGACGACGACGACGATGACGATGCGATGAAGTGAAGATGCGCTTGATGACACCGTTTCTAATACACAGAGTTATCAATCGACGGTACTTCAATTATTCCGAACTGCAAAAGACCAGGTCAATCCAGATATTAGTCAGACTAGTAAGGAACAGCTATCCGAAAATAAAAGTTCTTTAGTTCTTAAATGTCCAATAATTGTTCCCACGAATTCATACCATGGAAAAAATTGTCACAAGGGTATAAGTAAGATAAGCAAAGCGTGATTCGTGTCATCTGCTCTTAATGATTCAAAAACCTTTTGACAACTGCAGTCTTTAGCAACGGTCGAATAACCATACACTATACAAAGCAAAGTTCCAGATACGGCCTTCTCAGAGACATCAATTTGATAATGTTTCACCAGGGCCGCTTTTAAGCATGTGCAGGCGGTGCACATGCACGGGGACTCCGCAAAATACCCCCACCCCTCCGAAAAAATGGAGGGAAACTTTTTACGTGAATAAACGTCAAGTAGCTTACTTATTTACTTGGTATCAGTGGCAACTCTTAATTATTATCGAAACTATAACATTGAATTCAAAATTCTAATATATTATATTATATGGTCACAGCGGGTTAACGTGCAGCATTTCTTTCTTAAAATTTCGGGTATAAAACGTCTTCAGGCAAGAGCTATGTTAGATTTTGCCTAGTAATGGAAATGTTAACGAACAATTCTGTAGGGCCTCCACATTTATTTATGCACAGGACCTCCACTTCTTTACTGTAAATGCGGCCCTGGTTTTCACTTAGGCCTATGGGGCATTGGGTCAACCGTGCATTGGCAAACGATTAGCTGTCTGTTTACATGAGAATGCAAAAATCGTGAATTTGACAACTACTGTACAGATCTTTTGGTCCGGGTCATACGCCTTTTCCACAACACAATCAAAAGCCTAAAGTGCAGAATTTGTCTTGATGGTCTGCAAATACTGTTAACTACGGATTGAATAGGTGCTTTGCAGTCCATTGCACCGAAATCAAACGATGTGAGCAAAGAATTCGGAATCAACAAGAAAACAGACAATACGCAGCGACCTGCTACGCCCCGTCTGGAACGGATATAACGACGGCATTTGTCGCTTTCTGCCATAGTTCATCTGAATGTTTGCAAGAAACCTTGCTAACTCCTTCAGTGGCGTGAAATCACGTAAGTTCCTAAAATTATTTCTTTTAGCAATCATTTATAATCTGGTTGTGCATCGCGTTGTCAGGTATTCTCGTGGAACTATACCTGACTAAAACTCTTCGATGGCGCCGTTTTCTGGAGTGTGATGAGTGAGATGACTTACCGGTGACCTATGAGTATTTAGAGTGGCGTAGCAAGGGTTCTGGAATATGGCGCACGAGGTTCTGGAGTGTAAAGGTTTCCAGGCAGAACAGAACATCTTCAAAAAGTCTTAGCACATTCACGTCTATATCCATATGTTTATCGATTCTGTTTCGGTCATAATACGTTCCTGAGGTTCCTCACTAACCCCGTAGAAAACTTACAAATTTCTCAGGGGTCGTTCATAAATTACGTAACGTCGTCACACTTCGTAACAAATGGCCGGACCCCCCTCGGTTTTGTGCAAATTCCACGACTGATTCCAGTAAGATAATTGGGCCCACTCCCTCAAATCGCCCCTCGTGGATTCTCTGATGAACATACAATTGGATGGCGAACTTCTGGCATTTCACACTAACTTAGGTCAAACACAAACCAGCGACCTTAACAAGTAACTATTTAATTGCGTGAGGAAGACGTGATAATGCTCGCACTGAATTTAATTGCATTAAATATGATAAAAGAATAACGAGAATAGTTAAATAAGTACCCGTTGACTCTTTTCTTTGTGGATGATAAGCATTTTCACTGTGAGGCTTTTCTTTTATGATTCACCGACTGAGAATAATCAGTCACGTCAGTTGCTTTGAACTAAAGCTAGAAATCTCTTTCGGCTGAAAAGACGATAATACGCAATCAACTGCTTTCTACAATTTTCAGGGCAAAAAAGATGAAAACCGTCTTGATCATCTGTTTGCTGGTTCTGTCACAGGTGATTCTTCAGGTGAATCAGGTCTCGGCAGGTACAATTCTCTTCTAAAACTTTTCTCTTATGTCACAGCTCATCGTCGCTTATTATTATTATTATTATTATTATTATTATTATTATTATTATTATTATTATTATTATTATTATTATTATTATACAAGAATGTATTGACATGTGTGTATCAGTCATGTATAAGCAATGAATAGCACATCAGATTCAGTACATCGGCTATTCGTATAGTTAAACTACATTGCGTTTCGAATCAAGAACCAGTGAGCGAGTAACATCGTTTACGACTGTCTCTGGTTAAGTTCCAGACCAGAACAAATTGCATGGAGACAATACTGAAATATCGAGCGTGTAGAGTGAACTGCTTTTCATTGGTTTTGCTTCAGTAATATAATAATGTTCTGTCTATTAAAACGAATATCGAGTAAAATTTGAACGGTGATGATGATGATGATGACGATGATGGTGGTGGTGATGATGATGACGACGACGACGATGATGATGCTTTATTTCAAACGAATCATCAACAACTACCATATTGTCAGTTTGACATCTCAGTTCATTGTTCAGCGAACGAAGTTGTTATCATCAACCCCTCTTAAACTATTCTTTAATCGTAAAACTTTTTAAATCTGAAGCGCCGATTGTATTACAAATTCTTTTAAAGAACAATTTTATGTATATATATATATATATATACAGATAAATAGAGAGAGAGAGAGAATATGAAATTGTTCTTTAAAATATGTATATATATATATAATGACTTCCTTGTTGCATATGATGTTCTGTCATAGACCACTGCCCGCCTATATGCCTGATGTTTTGTGACTACGGCAACGTGATGGACAGGTATGGATGTCCGATTTGTGAATGTTACACCGGACCAGGTCCAGGCCCTACAGGACCCTGCCCACCTCTGTGCCGTAATTTCTGCAGATGGGGCCGCGTGAAAGACAAGAATAGGTGCGACACCTGCACATGTAACGCCCGTCCGCGACATAACCGTTGAAGCGTCTCCGGTCATAATAAAACTATGCCTATTGTAATACATGGCATAATGCAATACGCTAAAAACTCAATTGTCTTGTTTGTTGGATAAAAACTGAATGTATTTGAAGACAGATTTGTTAAAATAGAGAACAATGGCGTAGCAACGGGGGGAGGACCTCCTATTTGGACTGGAATAGGTCGTGAGATTCGCGCAAAAAACCGTTGAGTTGTTATTTGTGTGTGTGGGGGGGGGGGGATAAGTAGTCTATGAGATCGAAGAGAATGCATGAAGTTTGAAAGCGAGAAAGAACGAAAACGCAGACTTATTCACTGAACATTTCTGCAGTGTTCGTTTCTGAACAGTTCGAAGTGTTCCCCTCTTCCGTAATCCTGGCTACGCCACTGGCATCTGTAAGCCCTATAGTATGTGCTTCTGCAATTATTATTTCGGTTTTGTAATTTTGAGTTCGCTTTGCTGCTACTAATAAACTGATGCTTGTTTCATTCAATTATACTTGTGCTTTATTACTAATGTTGAACAACAAAAGAAATTAAATGAAAGTGTACGCGTAAGAACTGTTATTCCGCTATTGGTACCAGGTCCTATAGTGTGGACTCTGCAATGTGTTTTTAACCCATTAGCGCCCAAAAAAATTTGGTGGAAGTTATCTTTGCCATATTTTATATTTTGGTTATGTATCACTAAGTAAAGTTGAAACAGTTGTCAGAATTTTAATTCATCATTGTATAACCAGATGGCGCTTTGTTCCCAAATGGGAACATTGGGCACAAATGATATATGTTCCCAAATGGGAACATCAATAAGGATTTAAAGAATTTCAGCAATCAGGCAAAATCATTCAAACACATTTCGTTGTTAGAAGACAAAAAAGGCAAAAATTGAAAGTAATCATGCTGTGCAGTGTTCAGAACACTTAACCGCAAACAGGCCTACTCGAAAGAGTGCTATTCTTGTTTGCATTGACGATGCAAGGGCACACAGCATTTTCGCAGTCTGCATCTTGCTTGTTTCTCATTGGGAACAATGTGATGATCCAGTCTGTGTTTGTGCCCTTCATCAAGAGGACGATGACCAAGACCTTTTGCAGGTGTTCCAGATTTCAAAAATTCTATCAAACTGTGCATGATGCAGCGACGAAATGACAGCTTGTCAAATTTTCTTTCTACTTCCACGTGAACTCTCCCAGCTGTAACAAGTGTAGGCCTTTTGATTCCTTTATTAAATAGTGGCCAACACCACCTTTTGGAACAAACTTTAGTCGATAGGCTACCATAGTGAATCCAATAAGACAACACCTCCGAAGTGCCAATTGTAAGACTGAAAAACAGTCGGCTGTTGCACTTCAGCAACCAGTTTCTTTGCAAACTCCAACATTTCGCTTTACCGACAGTGCCCAGTGATTCATACTGTAGGCCTAGTTGGTGGCCGCAGTTACATACTGATTGTCACGCCATCTCACTGCATCTACAGTGTACAATGCCATCACACTTGGTGCCAAATGTACCATGAGGCATCGTCTTCGTGTGTTTTGCGTCTTAAAACAGGCAGTTCTTCAATTGATTTTCTCTGACAGTTCCAGTGGCTTTGACAGTCAGAGACTGCAAGGCATGCAAGCAATTCATGGGCTGTAATAAAAAAATTAGCAGCAAACTCCAACATTTCGCTTTACCGACAGTGCCCAGTGATTCATACTGTAGGCCTAGTTGGTGGCCGCAGTTACATACTGATTGTCATGCCATCTCACTGCATGATGTTTCGGATTGAGAGCAATGGAGTGCAGTGAGATGATGAACTGGAACCCAAGACCATGCTTTGCAGCAGCATCATTGTTATTATTTCATGTGGTCATGACGAAGGTGACAGATAATCATCATCGGCTACTTCTTTATCAGAAACAACACCAAACAATGATCATGGAAGGATAGCTACTTCAACTCTCTTATAATCAGACAAGGCTAAATTGGCAGCCTCCTGCAATGTTTGGCACTACATCACTTCCATCACTGTTATCTGCCTCACTATCTGGATTTGGCATCAACATTTTCAATGCTTCTGATGATGAAAACTTATGCTTTACAGCCTGCCATAGAAAAGTGAACAAAAAATTGCGAAACTTTTACTTAGAAAAGTAAAAAAGATATCTGTTCCCAAATGGGAACAGACACTGTTTGTGCCCAATGTTCCCATTTGGGAACACTTGCACAAAAGTTTCCCAGAAAATATAGTGGCATTAAAAATAATTCTTATAAGCATATAATCAGTTAGAAACATCACTAATAACAATATTTTGAATGAGATTTAGAATAAAAATTTTAATACTTTTGTTGACGACATCTTTGATGACTTGAGCCCGAAAAAGTAAAATTCACGTACTTTGACAAGCGCATAAAAAGTAGGAAATAGCTATCCAGCAAAAGGAAACAGCACATTCTCATTTCAATATATAAGTAGATTCAGAGGACATTGCTTGCATTAAAAAACATGAAAAAATAAAAGCAGAGTGCACATATTTAGCGTTGTTCCCAAATGGGATCATTGGGCGTTAATGGGTTAACTACAAGTAACTGTAGGCATTAAACTGTACTAGTTACTTCGCAAGTAGGCATAACTGTAACGTTAACTAGTTACTTTTTGAAAAGTATCTTGTAACTGTAACTAGTTACTTTTTTGCATTGTAACTTGTAACCGTAACTAGATACAAATAAAAAGTAACTTACTCAACACTGTGTGTCATTATATAAAAAACGTTATCGTCTCTCATTTTTTCCTGACAAGCAAAAAAGGTCCTGGTCCTCGCCTCTTAACACCGTTGCATTCTACTTTCTTTTCTTTACCCAAGGGTTGGGGGTTGACCCCCAAAGTCGCGTCAAAAAATTATAAATGCGTGGAAACTCATAAAAAATATTGTTTTCTGCAGCCAATGGAGGTTTATCTTCTAAACCCCTCTTGGCTACGCCACTGCCTCTCTTTCTTTGTATCTCTTTCTCTTTCTGTCTCTATCTCTGTCTCTGTCTGTCTGTCTGTCTGTCTGTCTCTCTCTCTCTCTCTCTCTCTCTCGTTTCCAAGCTTTAATTCAAACGACTCATCAATAACTACCATATCGTCAGTTTGACATCTTAGTTCATTTTTCAGCGAACGAAGCTGGTACCAATCCCACTTGAACTTTTCTGTAATCGTAGAATTTTTAAATTTGAAGCACCGGTCGTTTTTTAAACCCTTTCAAAGAACAATTTCAATTTCTATTTTGACTGCCCTTGTTGCATAACATTGTGCTGTCGTAGAAGACTGTCCGCCTGTCTGCGCTATATTCTGCAGATTCGCCCACGTGAAAGACAGGGACAGATGCGACACTTGCAGCTGCAACAGCGGTCCACCGTCTCCAGGTCCTGGAAACCATTGCCCACCTGTATGCTCTATTTTCTGCGAATTCGGCCACGTGAAAGATGTGAACGGTTGTGACACTTGCAGATGTAACAGCCCTCCGGTCATATAGCGCCGTTTTCTGTTGAGGGGCGGAAGATGGCAGAGTGGGTTACGTTCCGGAGCGTCAGGCTGACGGAGCGGGTTCAAGCCCCGTTAGTGCCCCTAGTGGTTTTCACACACAGGCAGTAATGCCTCCTAAGCTACTTTAAATCATGCTAAGTTAAGCGTTCTGTTCATAACGAAGCTGTACCTGTTGCAAAAAGCCTACATGGCATAATGCAATACTCTTAAGTTTAGTTGTCTTTTTTCTTCTTGCTAAAAATTTGCTGTAGTGCAATGGAAGGCCATGATTTCCGGAGGGGAGTTGGTTCTGATCATGGCCAACTTTGAAAAATTTTGACATGCAAAAAAGGTTGTCACCTTACGTCTTTACTCTTTAGCGCATACAAATATTTCTGCGTCTGCAGCCAAGGGGGAAATGTATGGAAGCACTTTTAAAACATTTTGTCGTCGAGTTTAACCCCAAAACTCCTCTTGGCTACGCCACTGTTAGCAAGCATGCATGTGCTGTATATCGATGATGATGTGCGTACTGGAAAAATGTAATGTCTTGCTTGAATTATAAGGCACTGGTCAGTTTGATGGAGAAGAAAGATTTCGACCTTAAAGGAAGTAGCAGACACATCATTTACTCGAACTAAGAGTAGTGTTTGGGTCTTTTTTTGTAAAATCACAGATAACGGCATTAGCGAACAAGGATATGTTCAATAAAGGGATGTGTTAGCGACCGTGTTTTCAAAGTTCATAAACAAGAGAAATCCTACTAAACCACTTAGAATCCGATTATATTGTTATTACTTTCTTCTTCATCGTCGTCGTCATCATCATTATCATTTTCATCATCATCATCCTCATAATTATCAATCAATCAATGAAGGATTTTATTTCCAAAAACAAAACACAATTACACATTAATTCAAGTTGCTAAATTACAAAGAAGCGCGTACATTTTTAGTTTTAACTTCGCTTCACAGTAAAAATTAAGGAAATAACAAGCTACTAAGGGAACCAAGGTTCCCGCATGACATTAGCATGTAGGCAATAAATAAACCTCACACATTGAAGCGGCAAATTAGCATACTAACATACTAAATTTAGCATACGAATATTATCATTATCGTCATCAACATCATCATCATCACTTTTAAGCACGTGCCCTTTAAGCATATGTTCTTTCTCGACTTCAGTTCCGAGGCATAGGCGGACTATATTAGGCTCAACTAAGCAGTAAAGAAGAGAACACTGAATTATTACTAGGGACATATTTTGCGAACAAAACAGGACTGTGTAGAGAAATAATATAATACAAGGCACAATGACAGGATAACGAAAAAGAGGCAGACCAAGAAAAAAGTGGGAAGACAACATAAAAGAATGGACAGGACTCACTATGGAGCAGGCGACAAGACCGTAACCAGCGGCGTAGCGTTGTCTCGTGCCGCCCATGGCTCCTGGAAAAAATGCCGCCCCAACCTGCTTCTATTATAACTGACAAGCAAAAAAAAGGGTCGTCGCCGCCAAATTTGCTGCCCCTTCTCAATTTTGCCGCCCTTTCGCTAAAACTCTTCGACAACCTGACAATCAAAAAAAAGTCATCGCCGCTCAATTTGCCGCCCCCCTTCACGGCGTGCCGCCCATGGCTTGAGCCATAGTAGCCACTGGCACGCTTCGCTACCGACCGTAACACTTGGAGGAAGGCAGTCCACAATGCAGCCAATCTTCGGAGACAAGACAAGACAAGACAAGACAAGACAAGACAAGGGTTTGGCGTTTTACAGACGAGATAAATTATGGCAATGGAATCGGTCGAGTTAGTTTAAAAGGACAGATTCACGCAACGGTTCAAGGCTTCTTGCACAACGCTCAGTTCTCGGTCCAGATTCAGAGGCCACGACTTTGACGCTACGAAAGACGGAGATAATATTGGCGTCTCATTCGATTGACGGCATTAAATTAGGTGCTATACAGGAACCAGCATCATCATCATCATCATCATCATCATCATCATCATCATCATCATCATCATCATCATCATCATCATCATCATCATCATCATCATCATCATCATCATCATCATCATCATCATCAGCAGCAGCAGCAGCAGCAGCAGCAGCAGCAGCAGCAGCAGTAGCTCTAGAACGCTGTTCATCGCGCAGAAGACGATTGCTGTACTAGGCGGTAATGCCATGCCCAAGGCGATAGGCGGCTAATCGGGCTAATCGGCTGCGTGTTTCTTTAATTCGAACACGATGGCTCGCTGGCTTTAAATACAGCGACTAACAAACAGTTACTTCAGTATCAGCTGAACTGTCGCGCTCTTTACACGGAGAGATAGCGAGTGGAAGAGAGATAGAGAGAGAGAGAGAGAGAGAGAGAGAGAGAGAGAGAGAGAGAGAGAGAGAGAGAGAAACAACGAGGCGGAGAAGGAGAGATTAAAATAGGCACAGACCAACCAGCAGTCGAATAAGCGACTCAGGGAAATAATGAAAACGTGTATCTGTACATGAAGACAGATGACAAGACGCATTTAAATAAAGACGCAAAGCGAGCTACCGAAGGCAACACAGCCGAGAGATCAGTTTTATCCCCGAAGACAGTTCACGGTTTGCTGTCGGCAACGAGACACAGCAGCGAAGCGTCGACGGTATAATCAAAGGAAGAGTTCTGCTCGTAGAAGATCAAAGACCGTGCAGGTAAGAAACAGGTGCAAAATATTGCACAGCAAGGATTTTATGTCTTTCCAAACTGAAGGAATTGCAAAAATCCACTGAAATGCAAATTTAACGTTTCAAAGTTTCTTTTAACCTCTTAACTGGGGACCCCGGATATATCCGTTCATTTTACATTGAGTTACAGTTAAATACCCAGTTAAGGGGTTAATATGAGACGTTGATTGAACAAAAATAGCTTTAAAACAATTGAAAGCAGACTAATTTGTTATACGCATTCTACTATTCTACTACTACTACTACTACTACTACTACTACTACTACTACTACTACTACTACTACTACTACTACTACTACTACTACTGCTGCTACTGCTGCTGCTGCTGCTGCTGCTGCTGCTGCTGCTGCTGCTGCTGCTGCTGCTGCTGCTACTGCAGCTGCTGCTGCAGCAACTGCTACTACTACTATTACTACTACTACTACTACTATTACTACTACTACTACTACTACTAATAATAATAATAATAATAATAATAATAATACCACTACTGCTACTACCACTACTACTTCTACTGCTACTACTATCACTACACTAGTATTACTATTACTACTAGTAGTAGTAGTACTACTACTAGTCGTACTACTACTACTAATCTACTAATACTACTAATACTAATAATAATGATGATGCGTATGAACTTTTATAGCACCATTTCTAAATTCTAATACACTAAGGCATCAATAATCAACTGCCTTCAGCTAAATGACCATTGTAAACACCGCCCTTCGTAGCATGAAAGATCTAATCGAGATTTGTGGCAAAAACTCGCATCAAATAAATCTGGAGTTGCACTCGTAATCGTTAACTTAATTTGACGTGGATATACTTTCTCAAACATCCAGGGGCTTACCCAGGATATATGCTGGGTAGGGGCAGAGACTTTGAGTGTCATTTGACAGGGCGTCAAAAACTGATCTTGCTCTACTGAGCGAAGAAAGAATAGAAACAGGGACGTCATTTGGGGGGCAGGAGGGGGCTTTTGCCTCCCCTAATTTTTAGGGGGAACATTTTTCGCGAATTTTTGTGTTTTTAAAATCAATGTGTTCTCAATTGTTTTTATAATTTTATTACAATCACTGGTATGTACTATGTAGTATCGTATGTAGCATGTACTATGGACAAAACACAATTTGCATACTGCATAGGTATTTTTTAAAATACTGCCTGCATTGCAGTCGAAAGTCTTGCTCCACTGGAAAATAAGGAAATGACGTCCCTGGAAAGAAATCGAGAAAACTGACTTTGAACACATCGTAGACCAAACAGGAATAGTTAAAGACTGAATTTAAAAGGTGATAATGCGCTGGTTTCACGAAGTGATACAGGAAAAGATTTTCTTAGCCTATTTGATTGACATAATTGAAAACAACTAGCCACTGCCACTGACAGTACGAAAACGAGGCACATCAACAGAAGAGATTCCTGCCGAGTGTCGAGTGAAATGGCTGCAATGTCGAACGAGAGATGAACCGTGCCTTGAGATAACTGGTTCCTTGTATCACAAGTTTTATAGACGACAAAAATATTATAAAATTGATTCTCTGCATAACATTAGCCAATGGAAGGACCAGGGTGCGATTTGTGACCTGGATCAGTGGGGGGAATATGTCGAGCTTGGCGGGGGTGTAGTTGTTGGGAAATGTAGCATTGGGGGATGTAGTGGTGGAGGATGTAGCAGTAGGGGAGATGTAGTTGGGCAGTGGGGGGATTCCCCCCTGCCCTCACACAAATCGCGCCCTGGGAAGGACTATTGTTACAGTAGGTGTATAGATAAGCAAAACTTTGAGCGGAGTGAAGACACGCCCTAGGGCCTAATTAAAAACCCCCTTTTATAGGGTCGCCATCTTCATTGCGTCAAATCTTGCTAGAGCTGTCAATTGTCAATATAATCCGTCTTAAGTTTATTCTATAGCTTTCGAAATGCGACAATTATCAGCCATTTCAAAAGAACGCGACGCATAATAGTCTTTCAAAAATCTACTCTTCGTCATAAAATTTCCAAACATTGCAAAGTTTTCGCACAAAAGCAAATTTTGCGTAATTCCATATATCTCATTTTTATCAACTAATCATCCAATCAAATCTATAACGCCATTATAACAATGCCTATTGCATCAGCCGTTGTAGAAAATGCAATTAGAGAATGGTATAAGAATGGTATAAGAATGGTATATATATATATATATATATATATATATATATATATATATATATATATATATATATATATATATATCAGAGACAGCTCCACAGTGGGTTCGTACCTCCTATTTATATAGGTCCGACCTCCAGTAGCCCCATATTTTAGTGCACTCATTCTAAGCAACTAGTCTAGTCCAGGCTTATGAAAAATAGTTGTTCCGCATGCTTAGAAATTGCCACCCCAACGGCCCCCACTTGCCAAATCCTGGAGCCGCCACAGTTCTCTTATTTCATTTGGCGGATCCAGGAGAGATGGGCTCACGGGGCATGTGCCCCCAAATCCACTCCAGACTCCACAAATTGCTTTTTTGTCGATTCCCCGTCATTGCGCGAAGACGAGGAGAAAGGAATATAAATACATGTTGGTCTAAGGTCGAGCAAGTGTCGTTTTTTCTTCCCTTTTAATTAAATGCTTTATTATTGCAACATGCTTCCATCTATGTGGCAAGGGCAAGACAGTTCAAAAATAGAGAATGGAACACAAGGTCCCTCCTAACCGAATCTCTGGATCCGCCCCTGAAGGAAGAATTTAATCCACATGCCCTGCTATTGCTATGATAAAGAGACTAATGCATGCCCTGCAGTAGCCTTAATTTAGCATTAAGCCACGACCTTTTCAAAGGGATTTTGATTAAGATTTTTTGCCAATAGCACAGCGTATGGCAAGGGAATATAATCTTACAGCCACTGGCGAAGCCGCGGGGGTGGGGTGGGGCGGGCGCGGGAGTGGGAGTGGGGCGGGGGTCCCCTATTCTTGAGTATTTTCAGGTACAGACTTAAAACACATCTCTTTCAATTGGCTTTTCCTCCATATATAGTCGGTCTTACTCTCTCCCTCCGACTGATCTCTGGAATGAACCTGACCTTTTGCGGATGGGTTTGAAGTACCATCGATTGATACCCTCAGGTATTAGAACTGGTGCTATGGGTATACACCTTTAGCATAATTAACCAAGAAGGATAAGCGTAATGTAATAAAACGGACGTCTTAACTTGTGTGTGTGTTTCGGAAATTGAAAAACACGGTTTGTTCACGGTTGGTTGCTGATTCGATTAAAGTGCAAAAAACAATTAATGATTAAAAATCCCTGGTCGGATCAGACTTGGTTCGCCATTTGCATCATCATCATCATCATCATCATCATCATCATCATCATCATCATCATCATCATCATCATCATCATCATCATCATCATCATCATCGTCGTCGTCGTCATCATCATCATCATCATCATCATCATCATCATCATCATCATCATCATCATCATCATTATTATTATTATTATCATTATCATCATCATTATTATTGTTATTATTATTATTATTATTATTATTATTATTATTATTATTATTGGTTCGGTCGTGGTGTTTACGCAAAATTGTTGAGACATTTTCGGACGGAAGCAGAATCGATGTTCCACGAACTCTTTGACGACGTTTCTAGCCTGTTGTCTTTTTTACCCGAAAATGTCGATGTGCCTCCCCTCCCCTTTCCCCCTCTCCCCACCCCATTCAGGAATCATGGCTGCACCACTGCCTGCAGCGCAAAACGTGCCGGGAAGTTGTTTATGAGAGCATAACACACACACACACACACACGTCGGTCGGTTTTCGTCGTTTGCTGTTGTCTTGCCGCCAACCAAACAACCATTTACAAGCAAAACATTCGCTTGCAACCGCAGTTGCCACCCGCCCGTATATATATATATATATATATATATATATATATATATATATATATATATAGGTGGCGCAAAAACCCGGACTATATTAAATGCAGACCTAAATGTTACTAGTCCAGTTTTTTGCGCCACCCTGCAGGAGCAAAGCCGCGGATCCAAGCAGCAGCCGCTTCGACATACTGCGCAGTAGTGCATCGAAACGATTTAATCAAATGCCCGCCTATCGAAAGGGCAAAAGGTCACCGTCGGCAGGCACCAGCGGCGGCGGCGGCGGCGGCGGTCGGTGGCGGTGGCGGCGCCTGGTAATTCATTTCAGGTGGAGGACGCTGTGTGTTCTTCGGTGCCGCGGTTCAACCGGCCGTATGCTGTACGTTCACCCGGCCGTATGCTGTACGTTCACCCGGCCGTATGCCGTACCGTACCCCGGGTATAATTTCGCGTCTCTGTTGACGCTCGCACACGGCTCGACCTACCACCATATTGGCCGGAGTGGACGTCGGCCGGGCTGCTCACCGTCGCCTCCGTGGATCGATAGTGGAAAGAACGAACGAAGGATGAAAGAAAGAAAGAAAGAAGCCGGACGAATTAAACCCGTTCCACTGCACCCGAAGAGGCGGTTTATCGACGGAATCAATGCGGAGACGAAATATTGTAATAATATGATGACAATAATACAGAGTTTAGAGTGGTTCAGTAGGGTCAGCCCTGTGTGTGTGAGAACCACTATGTTCCACCCGGCCAACCAGTCTCATTATGGTCTTGCTGTGTTGTCTCGTTCTCTGCCCTATTGTCCTCTTGTAGGTTTGTTCCTGTATTCTCAATTCTTTGTCTTTGTTTGTCTTTGCAACTATGCAAATAATAAAACTGTGCAGTATGCAATGCCATAAATGCCTCATTCGGTTACTGTTAAATCCAGTGTCTTATCCAGAGTCCAGGCCTTGGGGGGCGGGGGGAATCGACTTGATTGGAGGGGAAAAGACGCAGTTCAATGCAAAATTTTTGTAAGTGCTGGGATTTGGTGGGGGATTTGGAGGGTTTTTTGGGGGGGGGATCTCCCCTCCTAACAGGCCTGTATAAAACACTGATTAAACTGGTAATTGCCAATAAACGTTACCTACAGTCTAATAGCTATATACAAGACCAATCTAGTATCTCCTGCAGTACTTAAGTTTCTTTTAAAAACATCTACGCTAGCACTTACATGCAATATGTTGCGATCAATTCAAAGACGGGGACATCACGAGTTTCATTTCCCATCTGCAATCCCAATTTCATGGGCGTCCGCAGAAATTTTTCCAGGGGGTGCAAAACAGGGTCTTGTGACAAAAAGAAATGAAAAACTTTTCCAGGGGATGCAAAACAGAGTCCTGTGACGAAAGAAACAGGTAGTTTTATTTTTTCATCACTTCACAATTTTTCCAGGGGGTGCAATTGCACCCCCTTGCACTCCCCTCCGGACGTCCATGTCCAGTTTCAATTGTATCCGAGAAGATGTGAGATTAGTCTCCACTATGTTCTAAATATACAATTCGCACGAACTGCGTGGTTTCGAAAACAGTAATTTACTGCATTCATTTGGGTTACTTTGGATATAATTCCAATGTTCTAACTCGTCAATCATTCGATTTGTGTCTTGGGGGCTGGAGAGGAATGTTTCCTTTTGCTGATCAATGGCAGTCACTCCCTAGTGGAAGTAGAACAATAAATTCTGGCTTTAGCCAAAGCATTTCGTCCTTCCGTTGGAAATTGAAAATTACCGGGTGACAGAAGATCGCTTCTATTGGCCACGTAGGGTGGGGCAAAAACTAAAAACTGCGGGCGCCTCTTGAAGGGGTGCCAAAAACTCTGCGATCTTGTTCAACGTAGAGAGAGAGAGAGAGAGAGAGAGAGAGAGAGAGAGAGAGAGAGAGAGAGAGAGAGAGAAACTGAGAAAACTGACTCTTAGCACATAGTTTGCATAATTAAAAGCAAGAACAGAGCATCTGTATTTTCAGTATTGTGCCAATAGTTGTAATGGTTCGTTAATTATTAATTAAAGATTTGTTAACCTGCTAATCCAATTTGCTGACTTCACTGCCATCCGTCAAAAATACATGTTTTACTCCTCTGTCCCTCTCAACTCAACTACATTGCAATCCGATTTCTCTCCTTTTTGCGCTCGATTTTTCTGCTGACGTTATTTTGATTTGTGCCAAGTCGCACATCCATTATTTGCGAAAAAGACGAAGGGAACACAATGTATTTTTCCCCAATGCTGTACTAAAGAACGACTTATATTATTTGCGGAGCGTTTGGCCTGTCAGAGCAATAATTTCGCGTAACGTGACCAGCGATAATAATTCTTCACGAAAAGTGCTTTGAGAAAAAAACTGCTTTGCGTTCCTTTTCAGAGAAGAAGAAACCAGCAAAGCATCGCTTGAACGAGGGCTCTGTAATGTTACCAGTCGTCGATGATACCACGGGCAAAATCAAGGTTTGTCTTCAATGAAACCTTCTGTCTTTATCACGTGTCTTGTTGTCTTGTTTCGCGATCTGGCAACGGCGATCCATATCTTGCCAGTAATCTTTCATTTTTGCGCTCTTATTTTAGATTTAGTTTCACTGGTTACTTTCTGGTTTTCTTTCAGTTTCAGCTTTCCAGATGATTGTCGATTTCAGTTTTGGTTTCGGTTAAACTGGGGGGGGGAGGAGGAGGGGGTAATTTTCAGTTAGTTTTACAATCTCATGTTCTGTTATTAACTGGAAGAACAACGTCGCATATGGCAATGGCTTTTGAATTTCGACTCGGGATTTTTTTTATAATTTAGACGGAGACTAGATCATCAATGTCAGAGTTACAGGGGACGGAGTAAAAACTTTCTCGCATCGATAAGACCTCCCTACTCTGGTCGACGTTTACGGCTTGGGAACAGCAGTAGACCCACCCAACCCCCAACTTTACCACCCTCCCCGGAAAAGGGAACATTGAATGGATGCCTCTCTCTCTCTCCCTTTGCATGGATGAAAACCTAAGTAAGTAAGTAAGTAAAATCTCGTGGATTTCTATAGCGCCTTGTAAGTAAGTAAGAAAAAGAAACGTTGTGAGTCCTTTTATTCGCCGAGAACTAAAGAAGAGCATTCGACGTTTTACTGGCTAAAGTGGATTTAGACATCGGTGTCGACAAGAGTGACGACGACGACGACGACGACGACAAAAACGATGATAACGACGACGACTCTGCTGCATTTCATCAAACGAATGATGAAGTGCACGCAAGTGTGAGAAGCGGGCGATGGAAATAATGAAAGAAAAACGCTGCAGTGTTATTAGTTATTATCTAGAGTGGAGGCAGGAGGAGAAGAGTGGAGACGCGCTGAGAGAGAGGAAGGGACGAAATGGAAAGGAAGGGACGAGAGAGGGAGAGAGAGAGAGAGAGAGAGAGAGAGAGAGAGAGAGAGAGAGAAAGAGGGAGAGAGGAAAGGAACCGGCGACATATCGACTGCGCTTTCATCGCTCAATACAACGGCCGCCTGTCTCTGTCTCTGTGTATCTGTATTCGAAGCTGTATCAAGAGCCTCCGCCAGTCACGTGATCTGCGAGAGTGAGAGAGAGAGAGAGAGAGAGAGAGAGAGAGAGAGAGAGAGAGAAAGAAAGAAAGAAAGAAAGAAAGAAAGAAAGAAAGAAAGAAAGAGAGAGAGAGAGAGAGAAAGAGGGGGAGAGACAGAGACAGATACAGAGACATATACAGAGACAGATACAGAGACAGAGACAGAGACATAGAGAGAGACAGATACAGAGACAGAGACAGATACAGATTGACGACAAGGCTAATGCAACGACCGCGCTCTCTGTCCATTTTCCATTAGTAGTCTCTCTCTGTCTCTGCCTCTGTGTGTCTGCATGTCTGTCTGGCTCTCTCTATGTCCCACACGTCACTCTGTCTCTGTCTGTCTGTCTCGCTCTGCCTCTCCCTCCCTCTCTCTCTCTCTCTCTCTCTCTGTCTTCATATCTCTATGTATGCGTAGTTGTCTGACGTATATTTTGCCAAGAAGTCAGTCGGTCGGTTCCTGTTTCCAGAGACGGGCACGTGACCCGTCCAAGCACCGCCCACCGAGAAGCCAACGAAGTACTGTACACGCTAAACATACACACGCACACACACACACTCATACACACACACACACACCGAGAGGGAAAAATCATGATCATTCTTTAGCAACATATTGCGATCATTTCCGGTCTTGTTTCTCGTCGGATTTTCAAAACAAATCTGTCATGAAAACCGAAAGCAAGTGAGTCAAACGACTACGTTCTGTAGAAATAATATTTTCATGATTGTCATGGTTACGGCGCCCTGTTGCTTTGGTGCTCTTAAGGGTCGGCTGATTTGCATTTCTCGTCAATAGTCATTAATCCCTTGCTGGCATATCCAGAAGATATAAACCTGCCATCTGCCATGCAGCTAAAATGTAAAAAATCGATCGAAACTATCACAGAAACTGTTGAAAAGTATTAGGGAGAGAGTGTTATATTAAAAACCGAAAGTCATTTCTTCAAATCTTGCAAAATCATTTTGCGAATTCGGTTTCGACAGAACATTGGGAGGGGAGAAGGTTTTTTTCTGAGTACTTCTGATAAAAGGGCGTCTACCAGTCACTGGCAAATTGCATTGAAACAAGAGGAAGGTCTGGATAGAATGAACTCAGTTTCCAGTGTTGGTTGAAAGTACTCTTGGTGGGGGATGCAATGAATTTCCATGAAATTGGTGGGGGTTCAGTGAATTTCTAGGAAGATCCCGCCAATTGTCAACGGAATTATATGTAAACGGTTTAGAAGAAATCTGTAGATTTGATTTATAAAATATAATGCTCAGATTTGACAATGTATAAAGGCCATTTTAGTCTGGTTGTACAAAGTCACAGTGCAAAATTGAGTTTTCTATTAACTGGAAGCGAATTTGTCGATGACATTGTCTATGGATATGTCCAAGTCTTTGTTGATGTACGTCAAGGCTAATCCGTTTAGACGATCATCTTCCATTGAAGACGCATTTTTGGTGGGCCGGTGGGGGGATGCATCCCCAGTCATCCCCAAAGTGGAACCGCCCTTGGCAGTTTCTCGAGCATTTTGATAATAATAATAATAATAATAATAATAATAATAATAATAATAATAATAATAATGTTATTATTAGTACTGTTATTAAGATTACTACTAAAAGTAGTAAAAGCATTAGTAGTAGCAGCAATAATAGTAGTAATAGTAGTAATTGTAGTACAGTAGTAGTAGTAGTAGTAGTAGTAGTAGTAGTAGTAGTAGTAGTAGTAGTAGTAGTAGTAGTAGTAGTAGTAGTAGTAGTAGTAGTAGTAGTAGTAGTAGTAGTAGTAGTAGTAGTAGTAGTAGTAAAAGTAGTAGTAGTAGTCAGTGGCGGTTCCAGGAATTCTTGGTGGGGAATAAATTTTTTTGGAAGTTGGTGAAGGAGATGCAAAGTGTGAAGAAGAAAAACAAGAAAAAAGAGAAAAAGGTCATTGTTAGTAGTGTTTTTCTCACTAAATGTTAAGAAACCTTTCCAAAAAAAGGCCGACAAGCAAGAAAAAGGTCATTTGCAGTATTTTTCACTAAATTTTTTAAAAACATCGGAAAATAGGTGGACAAGCAGAAAAAAGGTCATCCGGAACCCCGGTTGGGGATGTATCCCCAGTCATCAACATGGTGGAACCGCTACTGGTAGTAGTGTAGGATTACCTGGAGTAGTAGTAGTAATGTAAGTAGTAGCATATGTTGTATATACTGCATTATATACATGCTGATTTTGGGGTCATATCTACCGATATAGCCTACCATCGCTCACCCGTCGCTGCGTTCATGTCAGCTGCCTCGACAAACAGCGCATAATATTTTTGATATTATTTTTTATATTTTTGTCCATACTTCACGGAGACCCCTGGACTCGCGGAGGCCGTGGGAGGGAAGTTTAAGCCGGTGTTGACCTTTTATCGCCAGGGCATTGTAAAAAAAATAACCATTTAGCTACCGTCGTTGAAGGCAATGTTTCGCAAGAGTGTTCCTTGGAAGTTCACATTATTATCTGAAGCAAGCAATGGGTTAATAAAAGGTTTTTAAAGGTTCTATTCCTGTTGTGCTTCGCTTCAGTGTGGTTTTTCAGTTATTAATTATTTTTCAGTTACAGTTACAATATTATTATTAACTTAAACCACACTGTTTCGTTTGCCATCCAATGTCGACGAAAACTTGTCGGCCAGAAAGATCGATTCTACTCGTTTCTCTGAAAAATAACCCTTAGATCCGTCCATGTGCGACAGAGCAATATGGGGCTGTCCATTAATTACGTCAACAAATTAGTGGGAGCGGTTTGAAGAAAATTTGACAGTTGTTGACAGGGGACCCGTCACTGGTCTTAGTGGGCGGGAGTCAAAAGTTTTGACATAATTATAGGGGGTCACTGAAAGTTGACAGTTGTTGACAACTTGACAAAGAGGAAGGGGGGCAAAATTGCCCCCAAATTGTCGACATAATTAATGGACAGCCCCCATGTTGCAATGAACCGCTCAGTTAACAGCGAGATATCTCATGATAAAATACGCATTTCTTTGCCTATTTAGGCTTATGAGTTGCTGATTTAAAAATTGGATTTCTTTAAATCACTAAATATTCCGCCTGTCGCTGCGAAAACTGGCTTGTAATTAGCATGACGATTGTTGGCTTTTTCATTCAGTGGCGTAGCCACGGGGGCTTTTGGGGGTTAACTCCCACCCCCTTGGGCGGCGAAAAAATTTTTAATGTATTCCCAGGCAATTTTTATTTTTGAGGCGATTTTGACGATTTTGAGGTGAAACCTCCCCTTGGCGGTTATCGACGAAATTTTTTTCAAAACCCTCCTTCCGGAAATCCTGGCTACGCCACTGTTCTCAATTATAAATTATTCTACCAACCCACCGTAATACAAAGCGATTTCTTAACTCATTGCTTATTTTCCGACCCGACCCAACCAAGCTCAGCATAAATGTGGTAAAGTCTGACCCAATTCAACCAACCCAACCCATTGATGAAACCAAACCCATGGCCATCGTTGGATTGTCATAATATACTTGAAAGCGATTGCTGTATCGAGGTGTTCTCGATGGCGTTCTTTCAGCCTGTGAGCACAATGGACAAGATCGTGGCGTTCCTGTGCTGTCCCGGCGGACTGTGCCAGCACATCTTCGACTGTCTCCGCGGCTTCGTCGCCACGAAGGAAGACGGCGGCGGCGAGGCGGCGCCGGTCCCCATCCGGACTCCGCCGGGCCGGATCCGGAAGGAGGACATCGAGTACCTGATCGACCGTCAACCGGTGGCTCGATTCGACTCTGTCGCCAGTCACGTGACGAACGTCAGCAGCGGAAGCGGATCGTCGGCACAGGATTCGCCGCGCGGCTTCCGCGACCGGGTCGACTCCGACCGCAGCCAGGAGAGCGCGTCCTCCTCGTCCGGACGCGTCTCGTCCTTCTCGTCCGGATCCGAATACCGCCGTGTGGTCGGCGTCGGCGCCCAGAAGCCCGTCGTCGACGCGATGCGTCCGATCGAGTTCTGGACGGCGAACAGAGAACCGGTCCAGCCGCGTTCGTCGTCGTCGGCGGCGGCGGCGTCCCATCAGCAGCAGGGGAGGCGCCGCCTGCCGAGCGAGAGCGAGATCAGTCTCGACGACCTGCGCCCGGACCTCTACGCGTCCGAGAGCGCCGAAAAGCCGGACGACGACGACTGTCTGACGGACGAAGAGAAGCTGACCCGCTTCCAGCTGGGCGAGATCCACTTCAGTCTCCACTACGAGATCGGGTCCAGATGTCTGATCGTCCGGATGATCGAGGCGCGCGACCTGCCGCTTCCGTACTGCCACGATTCCAACCGTCAGGACATGGCGCACTCGAATCCCTACGCCCGGATCTGTCTCCTTCCGGATCGCAAGGACTCCCAGCAGACGACCGTTCAACGCAAGACGCAGGATCCCACCTGGGAGGAGTCGTTCCGTTTCGAGCTGTCCCTCAAGGAAGTCCATCAGAGAGTGCTCGAGATCACCGTCAAGGATTTCGACAAGTATTCGCGTCACTGCGTCATCGGACAGGTGCACCTGGCACTCGATGCCGTCAATCTCATCAAGGGCGGACACATGTGGAAACCTCTGCTTCCCTGTACGTCAAAGGTGAGAATCAGCTCAAAGAGATCACCGCTGACGGGAGGAAGAAAGGGATGGAGGAGAGAGAGAGAGAGAGAGGGATGGATGGAGGGAAGGAGAGCAAGACAAAATGGCGGTGTTTTTCTGGACATGCGTTGTATTTGCGAAAATTAAGGTGTGCGTCTTGGTCGACATTCTCAGAATCCAAAAACGAAAATTGACGCCAGATAAACAATCTCATATTCTTAATCATACTGTGGCGTCTATGATACGCATAATTTACGCAAGCAGATAATCATCATCATCATCATCATCAACAACAACAACAACATCGTCAGGGCAGGGCCACCTTAAGGCTTTAGGCAGTTTAGGCACTGCTTAGAGGCGAAAAATGTTTAGGGGCGAAATAAAACGGGGACGAAAAATTTTGGAGGCGCGTTTTTCATAGAATAATGAATGAATGAATATAATTTAATATTCTTTTCTTTGCTTTGCTATTCTTGGCATAAATAACAGCGGGCTGCATGACGTCAGTGACATGAACACTGTTGTAATTTTAATCTTGTTAGTCATAACACGTAGCCTAAAATTAGTGGGTATACTTTCATATTTTAACAGACTTGCTATTTGTTATGTGAAATATCGTCTTACGAGTAGGCATAACGTATTAGCGTTTGACAGTTGCTACGGTACCGTAACAGACTACAGATATCCGCTTGCGAATGGGCGAAAATTCAAATCTGCCTATAGGGCGTCCAAAATTTTAAAGATGGCCCTGCATCGTCGTCGTCATCATCATCATCAATCGTCGTCTTCTTCTTCATTACCATCGCCAAGAGAGATACATCAAAAGTATGCTTTCCATAGAACTATAGGTTCTCGCATCCCGTGCGCTTTGCTTCGATAGCAGACGCCTGTTGGGTAAACAACAAGGAGTATTAGTTTTCTGCGTTCTAAAAAGTCAGCGAATTCTCTGTTATCTGCTCGATTAATTAGTTGAGCTGTATTGTACTTCTTATTGTGTTATCTTACAATAATGTTCGCAATCCTCTTTACTGGTCGCAATCTTCTTTGCACTTTTTGACTTGGATTAGAGAGTAATCCTACCATTGGCCTCTGGCCTCTGGCCTTTCCTCCTCTCAGTTCATCAGTCTCTGTTAGATCTGCATTCTACAATTTCCAGGTCACTGGTCTACATTTCCTACGTCCTTGTTCCAAGATCGCTGGCATAATGTTTCCAGATTAGTGGTCCAATTTTTGGTCCGCTTTCGTCCTCACGAACCGTCTTGAAAGCTTATTTCCGCTGTTCGTATCGCTCATACTCATACCTTCTCTACAGTTTTTCCTACTTAACACTTAACATTATAGTTCTGATGTTCATAATCTCTCTCTATGCTGCAAACGCTTTTTAAAGTTTTTATAATATAAATGTTCTGTTATCTTTAATATCTTTATATTCGCATATATATATATATATATATATATATATATTCGCTTCTTCAGCGCCCGCAGGTTATGTTGCCTGCCGCTAGTTTTCTCGTTCTTTTGCGGATTTAACGGGATTTCGGGTCTGACATTAGGCCTACGCGTCGGGCGACGTTTCGGTCCCACCGATCGGCTGAGATCGTCTTGCGAGTCAGTGCCGAGCGGACTCTGTTCGAACTTTCAGCGGTTATTGCGAAGCGCGACGCCTCCCAAGGACCGCCATTGTTGGTGATTCGAGTCTCATATATATATATATATATATATATATATATATATATATATGTGTGTGTGTGTGTGTGTGTGTGTGTGTGTGTGTGTGTGTGTGTGTGTGTGTGTGTGTGTGTTTGATATATTTTTGATATAAAAATGTAGCTGACTTTAAAATTTCACATAAAATTTCACATAATTTTAAAGCAGACATTTTATTTTATGCATTGAAATATTCTATATTATGTTTATATTATATTCTATATATATAATATATATATATATATATATATATATATATATATATATATATATATATTCTTACTTCACTTATGTCTGTCTTATGAACTTCCGATTAATTAATAGTTTCAGCTTTTCTCGTCTCAGTTATTATAATCTAATGCCGGCGTCTTGTTTGCTTAGATCTCGTCCGTCTTAATAACGACCCGTCTCCTTTAGTCCAGTCTGTGTCGCGGCGAAGTCTGACTTATTCCATCTGAGTGTTTTAACTTATCATTTTCATCTGACCAAAGACAGGGCCATATTAAGGCGGGGGCTGAGGGGGTTGTAGCCTCCCCCGGCCCATCATGAAAATAGGCCCACCGATTTTCGAGATAACGTTTTTTATCGGCTTGTCAGTACGATTTCGAAGGGTGATAACCTTTTTTGCTTGTCAGCACGATTTGGAAGGGAGATTTTCAGCATAGGCGACGGCCTTTTTTACTCAGCCCCCCCCGGCCCACTCGGACCTTAATCCGATCCCGACCAGAGACCAGTAGATAATTATATTGTGGCGTCTAGGATACGCATAATTTACATCAACAACATCATCGTTGTCGTCGTCGTTATCATCGTCATCACTTTCTTTTTCTCCTTCTTCTCCTTCTTCTTCTTCTTCTTCTTCTTCTTCTTCTTCTTCTTCTTCTTTACTACTGCCAACAGAGATAAATCAAAAGTACGCTTTCCATAGAACTTAGTTTTTGTCTCTCGCGCGCTTTGCTTCGACAGTGGACGCCCGTTGGGTAAACAGCAAGCATTATTAGTTTTCTGCTTTGTAAACAGTCAGCGAAGTCTCTGTTATCTGCTCAGTTAATTAGTTGAGTTCTTTCTTCTTGTTGTTTCCTCTTGCAATACTGGCCACAGCTAGTTGTCAGGCTGTCTGCATGCAGTCAGTCAAAACAGCGGGGAAAATTGTGGTAATAAATAATGGCATTATTTTTTTAACGGCCTCAAACATTCTAAGCTTACGTTTCTCTGTAAAAGAAAAACCTTTATAGTTCCAGCTTACCTGTCATAGTACCTGCTTTTGATTATAATTTTGCATAGTGAAGAGTATATTAAATAATTAATTTGCGTATAAAAGATTGATTGCTAGCGTCTTAGAGAGCTGGATAGGTATAGGTAGATAGGCAGGCAGGTTGGTCGCTAATTAGTTAGGTAGGCAGGTAGAAAGGTAGATAGATGTGTAGGCAAGTAGACAGGTGGATAGCTATGCTGAATAAATGAATGAATGAATGAATGAATGAATGAATGAATGAATGAATGAATGAATGAATGAATGAATGAATGAATGAATGAATGAAAGAATGAACAAATGAATAAATGAATGAATGAATGAATGAATGAATGAATGAATGAATGAATGAATTAATTAATTAATTAATTAATTAATTAATTAATGATAAGATAGGACATGCTTTATTGTTTTTGTTCCTTGTGTTCACAAGGAAAGCAACAATTGATATATGTTTTAAATCTTCCTCGAAGGTTAATTCCGACTTGGGTGAAATTCTGCTGTCGCTGAACTATTTGCCGACAGCTGGTCGCTTGAACCTGGACGTTATAAAGGCGCATCAAGTCCTTCAGACCGACCTGATTGGAGGAGCCGGTGAGTGACCCATCGTCATCATCATCGTCGTCGTCGTCGTCATCATCATCACAGTCATCACCACCATCATCATCGTCATCATCATCATCATCGACATCATCATTATCATCATCATTATTATCTATAATTATTTACTATCCCACCGACAGGAAGCTGGATGGACGACATCTTTGACTGGACAAACACAAAGAACTGCGAATCATTTAAAAGAGCGACAGAAGATAGAGAGAACCGGAAGCAAATGACCGTCAACCCTCTGACAGAGAACGACACATAAAGAAGAAGAAGAAGAAGAAGAAGAAGAAGAAGAAGAAGAAGAAGAAGAAGAAGAAGAAGAAGAAGAAGAAGAAGAATACAGAACACAGCGAACTATACACAGGGACGGTAGAAAATGCTCTCTTGATAGGTAATGGTTCCGTGTTAAGACCGTTAAATTCAGTTCCTGAGTAAAGATGGCGCTAGCGGGCAGGAAAAAAGTGCACAGTGGCCAGACAGATTTCTGGTAGATGCACTTTTTGGGACACCGGGACGCTTTGGTGATGCTCTGCCGTTGATTTCAGAGGAGGCCGCCAATGACTCTGGATATAGGTAAACGTTGAACTAGTGGAACTAGTATATTCATTCGAACGAGCTACATAAACAGTGACTTAGGGAGCTGTTACTGCTAAGGCCATTTTGCTTCTCTTTCTTCTCTCTCTCTCTCTCTCTCTCTCTCTCTCTCTCTCTCTCTCTCTCTCTCTCTCTCTCTCTCTCTGGCATCGGCCAGTTCTACGAAAAATCGATGTTCTCGCAAAGAATTTTTACGACAACAAATTAACAATATTAAAAAGGACAACGGAAGATTTTTCCTGAAATTGTGAGCGCTGCCGATGAGAAAGCTTTCCAGAAGTTTCTTTCGCATCTATCATCTGCAATTTGAGATAGGGGAGAGAGGGGGAGAGAGAGAGAAGACAGAGAGAGAGAGAAAAGAAAGAGATTGAGAGAGAAAGAAAGAGAGAATGAAAGAAAGAGAAAGAGAAAACAATAGGGGGAAAGGAAAGGCGAGAGAAGAGAAAAGAGGAAAGAGAAAGAGAGAAAGAGAGAAGAAAGGCAGAAGAGAGAAGGAGAGAGAGGGAGATGTCTTTGAAGAGTAAATCTATTGTTGTTTTTCGTAATATCAGATCCGTTTGTTAAAGTATCGCTTGTAATCGACCACAAACTGATCAAGACGAAGAAGACGTCGGTCCAGAGGAACACCATCGACCCCGTCTACAACGAGTCGCTCAGCTTCAACGTCACCCAGGACCAGCTGCGCTCCTCGTCCCTGGTCGTGTCCGTCTGGGATCACAACTCCAAGGCCAAGGACGAGTTCATCGGGCGCATCCTGATGGGCAAGCAGTCGACCAGCCACTTCGAAGCGGCCCACTGGAACAAGATGGTCCACTGCCAGCGCTCCCCCATCGCCCAGTGGCACACCATACTGTCGCGCGAGGAGTGCGACAGGAAGTGCGACATATCGCACCTAGTCCCGTAACGGACGGGGCCCCTCATCCCACCGGATCCCATCGAAGACTTATTAAAGATGTTGTCGATCGACTTGGGGCAAATCGCACCGGGTGTGACGATCACGTTCTTAGTACGTGTCCAGCAAACCAATTACGAAATATATTCAACTAAGATTGTGTTGTCGCGTAATTACGCCCCAAAAGGAGCCAAGATCAGGGTTTAATCTAGGCCGTTTCCGCGAGGGGGAACTTGCCCTTTCCATTCCCCCGGAAATTTCAAATTCCCTCCCCCGGAAATTTTGGCATGCTACATCAACTAACAGCAGCCCCTAGCTTACTCCCCCTCTCGGCCTTGTCAGTTCCCCCATCCCCCCGGAGTCCAGAGTCTAGATTAAACACTGGCCAAGATCCAATCCATCCCTTAACCTCTCCAACCTCGAGGATCGCCCATTTTCTGCTCTACCGGAACGATAACAAGTATTTTGACGTAACTGAAAACTTTCATAATGATCGCAGTTTAGTGCCTATATATTGTTAATATATATATATATATATATATATATATATATATATATATATATATATATATATATAAAATCACAGTCGCCAATCTGCTTTCAGTCGTCTTGTCCAACGAAATGGTGTCGTATCCAACGATGAATGCTAACCATAGTTGTTGTACTGTGATTAAATATTCAATGTCACTGTGTCAATAGTCGTCGTCGTCGTCATCATCATCACATGGAACCTATATTTTGTGCAGTTGCGTAGTATCAATATCATTATTAAGACGTCTTCATTATTGAGATATTCGTTTTTGTGCTTAGAAATCAATGCCGTATATAAATTGTACGCTGGCATATACTGGGCTACAAAATTGGTCCCTGGAATTCGTTTACCTCATGGTTGCGACATTCCTTTTCAACGCTTATTAATAAATATAATTGTTTAGCTATATATAGTCTAGTCGTGAATACATTTAATTAGGCAAGAAATAATGACAAATTTATATTATCTAATAATAATAATAATAATAATAATAATAATAATAATAATAATAATAATAATAATAATAAATCAATAAAGAAAGGCAAAAGGAAGAAAGGAGGATGCTATTGGACTGGAGGATGCTATTGGACTGGATGATGAAAACAGATGCACAGCGTCGCAAAACCTATGCAGACATCAAAGAAGAAGCAAGACGCAGAGAGGAATGGAAACAATGGAGCCCTGAACCTGTCCCAGGACAGAGAACATTAATAATAATAATAATAATAATAATAATAATAATAATAATAATAATAATAATAACAGCAACATTTGGGTGAATTATGGTCTCATGCAGTTTATTTACCCTTCAGGAGCCCTAGAATTTTGCCACTAGACCCTTTATAACCAGGGCGCCCTTATCGTTCTACTGTACATACATTTTTATCGAACGATCTTGTTATCAAATCTATTTACGAAAAAACGCACTTATTAAATGTCACTAATCAGAAAATCGATCTCTAATAGGAGGGAATCAATTAATTTTTATTGAAATTAGAAGAATATCTATAAGAATAAATGTCGTAATTTTCGATTTATTTAGCGCCTTAGTATTACTGTACCGAACATCATATTTAGATCGTATTTCAGCCTCGATAGGCATACCTGAGACTCATAGCAGGCGTTGAGGCTTGACTACAGTTGATTGATTGACATCATTTGATTGCAGTTGATTGGTTGACATCACTTGATTGCAGTTGATTGATTGACATCACTTGATTGCAGTTGATTGATTGACATCACTTGATTACAGTTGATTGATTGACATCACTTGATTGCAGTTGATTGGTTGACATCACTTGATTGCAGTTGATTGATTGACATCACTTGATTGACTAAATGTAATCCACGAGTTCAGCCGTCCGAACTTTGGCCTTGCTTCGGTTAACTGCTACATGCAAACTAACACATCTCAGCTTCTCTTTATACGGAAAGTAACTTTTGTAATTTCGTAATTATCACTGTAATTTGCGTGTGCGTAATAATTGGATGTTACTCGGATTGCGTTGGTTTTTCGACGCCGTTGAGAATTCTCAATCCGATAAAGAATTGTTTAGCGAATTAACAGGGGCGGTTCCAGGAACTTTTGGTGGGGAGGATGCACTGAATTTCTAGGAAGTCTGTAGGGGGTGCAATGAATTTCTAGGAAGATCCCGCCAATTGTCAAAGGAATTATATGTAAACGGTTTAGAAGAAATCTGTAGATTTGATTTATAAAAAAATATAATGTTCAGAATTGACAATGTATAAAAGCCATTTTAATCTCGTTGTACAAAGTCACAGTGCAAAATCGAATTTTCTATTAACTGGAAGCGAATTTGTCGATGACATTGTCTATGGATATGTTCATGTTATTGTGTATATACATCTCAAGAAGGTTAATCCGTTTAGACGATCATCTTCCATTGAAGACGCATTTTTGGTGGGTCGGTGGGGAGATGCATCTCCATTCACCCCCAAAGTGGAAGAACCGCCCCTGCGAATAAACGCTGTTTTAGAATGTTACGATTAATTGTTGAAAGTTGAAACTGCTGTTTAAGACTATTTTCTTGCATGGTTCCGAGAGGAACACAACCAGACCAGAATTAATTATAAAAGGACTTACTAAGACATTTTGTTATTTCTAATATTCCGTTTGCACAGACTATCCTCTCTCCGCGTGCAAAATATTTATCATCCGACGAATATGTATTGCTTTATAATTGATATTTTTCAAATCCTATCGTTTGGAATAATTATATATAGGCCTATATATTTTATCAGTTGAATATTTACACGAATACCAGCTTGTCTTTGTTCTGTGATTTTCGAATATTTTTTATAGCTTTGAGGAAAAGATCACAACAATATCCAGATATTTAATCGTTGTACTGTATGTGACAGTGCAGTTACGTATTACAGCGCTGTGTAATGTGTATGCTGTGTATTCGAATTGTAAGATAGGACATTTACGCAGTAGTATAGACTTTTAGGAAGAGCAGTGATCGCACGGTCTGGCTATCTCAATTTCCCAACCCAAAACGTGCAACTTGTGGCGGGGGCTGGACAGCTAGAGACCCAAATTTTCCACCTCCACTACTGAGGAGACAAGTTTCGGCCATCGGGAGGGGTTACTCCCCCCCTACCCCCAATTCTTCGAAAAATCGTTCTTTGGTTGCACAGCCGGAATAAAATCAACCGACAGCAAAGTGAATAAGACTTAGGAACTCATTATAAAGCGGTATTAATTTTTTCTATTTCAATTCAGACTGTGCCTGATTCTTTGAAATCGTAAAAACGGACAAGGCCAGTTGCTATTATTTTAAAGCACGTTATTTTCTCGTTTTATAGTCATTTTCACATTTAAAAACGACGCCTTTGTTAATTGGCAGAATTGAAGAATTAACGAGGATAACATGTTTTACACATACGTATTTGGTCCCTTTCAAAATGCTTCGCAGTGACGCGCAGATGGGGCCTGGGGACGCCGACCAGATGGGGGCCAACAAAACTGACTCGGCGACTTTTTTATCGACTTGGCCCCGGTCGCCAACCACTCCCTGCACGCCACCGATAATGAGGCAAGAACCAGGGTGTGTGCGAACTTTATTATTTGACGTTATCTGTGACTTGAACTGGCTTCTATTTATATTTGAACAGGACTTATCTTGCAGTCAGGATTTTGTCTTGGCATCTATATACACAATATATTTAGTTATGATATTTATCTGGAGAAAGTATTTTGCTTTCCAGTTATGTGATCAATAAAATGCTTTGTTGAAGTAATTTTGACTTTTACATGATGTAGTATTATATGAAAGGATTTTATAGCAATTATTTGAAATTTAGAAGAAACTTTTTGTAAACAAAATTAATCCAGGATTAATTGTCATTTGAAATTTTTCTGCATTTAAAATTTTTTATAACTATAATTACATAATATAGTATACATATATACACACATATATATATATATGTTCATATATATATATATATATATTATTCATGTAGATTTATAGCCGTTATACATGTAGATTTATATATTTTACAAATATTTACAAATTTAATAAATAACGCGAAAGAATATATTCTTCTGTATTGATCTAATGACTGATTATCGGTGTACGTGCGAGATTTTGCCTTGAAAATCATTTCCTCTTAAATGCGACAACCGACGCTTACGTTGTGACGTCAGCGATTCGCTTCTGACGTCACATCGGATCTAAATGGTTTCCGGTCAAAGCAAAATTATTAGCAGATGCGATATCCTGATAGCGGTTATTAGAAGTAATCGAACGTTTACGATTTCCACAGCGCAATTATTACAGAGAGACCACCGTCAAAAATATACGATAATTTACAGAAAACAGGGTAAGATCTTATCGTAGATAATGGTCATAGCCGATTCAAACCTGGGAAGCAGTGGCGGCTCCAGGATTTTGCAGGTGGGTGGAGGGGCGCTGGGGTGGCAACTGCTATGCATGGGGGCCAACTACTTGTTGCTAGGTAAGCAGGGCCGCCGATAGAATTTCCGGGTCCAGGTGCAAAAAATAGTCACACGCCACTGGTCTGACGTGTGTGAAAAAGTTGATGACATTTTTTGCTTGTCGGTCTTTTTCAAAGGAGAATTCCGGGGCCCTCGTTACAAGTACATACAACTACAACTGTGAAACGGTGTTAATGACCTTTTTTGCTTCTCAGTCTTTTTATGGTTTTAATCATCACCAGATCCGGGCCCCTTTGAGCTCCATGGGCCCCGGAACAATGTTCCGGCTGAACCCCCCTCTCCTCAGGCCTGTAGGTAAGTAGTAGTAGCAGTAGTAGTAGTAGTAGTAGTAGTAGTAGTAGTAGTAGTAGTAGTAGTAGTAGTAGTAGTAGTAGTAGTAGTAGTAGTAGTAGTAGTAGTAAGTATAGGGGAACCAACTGGGGAACCATTGGAAAACTAGGCATTCAATAGTGGCACGAGCCCCCCCCCCCGGGCCTCCATGTGGAGCCGCCACTGCTGGGAAGTATTTAATGAAGCCAGCAATCATCGAAGAGTAGCCTTGTTTAAAACAATTGCTCTGCCAGGCTCGAGAAAATTGCCTTAAACTACGGCAAATTTGCCGTAAATTTCCGACGTTCGGTTTCCTCTGCTTTGAACGTTTACCGATAATAATTGCTTTTCATTACGCTGCAGAAACAGGCGATGTCTTGATGGACAAACGACGGCCGTGACATCGACATTCGGCATAAAGTACACTTCTACCCCACCCCCCACCCCATCCCCACCATAATTGCAGGATCCCCCCACCTCGCCAGACGGCGGTGATTTTTTACGGTCCTTGTACATGTAATGTCCTTTCTCGATCTCTCAGTTTTCTGCTTTATATTTCGTTACGGCGCTAATCTTTACGTCACCGACCTATAAATGACGTAATTATGCGCCGGTTCGCCGTCGTTTTTCGCAGAGACGGAGTGGGGCATTTTTTCCGGAGCAATTTCCGGTTTGTTCCGTTTTTTGTTTACGAGAGAGAGAGAGAGAGAGAGAGAGAGAGAACGGGGAGGGAGAGAGAGAGAGTTTTCGGAAATGAAAAGGAAAAAAAGAGTACAATAATCGAAACTAGATGTCTCGTTTAGAAAAACTCTGTGTACCTGAAGAAGCAGGCGGCCACTTTGATCTCGTTATCATCATCATCATCATCATCATCATCATCATCATCACCACCGCCGCCATCGTCATCATCAACATGTCGTCATCATCATCATCATCACCACCACTACCACCGTCACCACCTTAATTTCCGTCTTCATTTCCAACTCAACATCCACCATCATCATCACCACCGCCGCCGTCGTAGTCATCATCATCATCTCGTCGTCATCGTCGTCGCCATAATCATCATCATCATCAACAACAACATCATCATTTATTCCTTATATCTCGTCACTTCAAGGATTTTTTAAAACAGGTTCATGCACCATCTGTAGTCTCAAATGCCTTGCTCATCAATTGCCTATAGGCACGTCATTTTGCGCTGCTGGCTCACATTAAATGAAATTCTTCAAGGCTGTGACTATCTGTGACTTTAGGCTTCTATAACAATCCAAACTTTTCTTATTAACTCTCTGACTGTGTACTAACTAAATCATAAGTGCTCTAATTAAATTAAATTCTCTATCTAGAAGCTTTAAACGCCAGTTGCTGATATCTAGAACTTCCTGGCTTCTTGATTAACAATCCATCCGACGTTAACCTTTTTTCTCTGTCTGTCTAGAAGGCCTTAAATCATTTGCGCTACATAAAACGAACTTTTCGAGGTGGCTTAAAATTCAGATACCAGGACGTATTCCTGCCATCGTCGTCAAATGGGGAGATAAAATATTTTTTAACTATAACCACCAGCAAATATGTTTCAAACTCTAGTGATTACACCTTTTTGCTTCTCAGACTTTTTAGGGCGTCAAAGAAGCAAAGATGTACAACACACTGGGAGGGGGATAAATGATACCGTCTACCCTCCACTAATTATTGGGCGGGACCGTCCCCCTCAGTTCCCCCTCCGGTGATCTACCCCCTCCCCCTCCGTGGCGGTTCCTATAGTGGGAGATGAGTGGGGCTGCATCCCCAACCGGACTTTTTTGGCTTGTCAAACTATTTTTGGGTAAAAGTCAAGTAAAATGACGGGGGAAAACTGCGGGTGACCATTTTTGTTTGTCAACCTATTTTTTGGTAAAAGTCTAATAAAATTCTGCAAAATTGCCTTTTTTGCCTGTCAGCCTATTTTTCTGCAAAGTTTATTGATTTCCCCCTCTCTTTTCACCCCCACCAACTTCCTATGAATTCATTTCATCCCCCCACCAAGAAATCCTAGAACCGCCACTGCCCAGTGCCCCTCCTGTGTGATAAGATCTTTTCTGTTTAGCTCGGCGCCATTATTTTGCCTAGGGTATCGACCTAGTCGACTGGCATCAGCCAGGTTGATGATAATGTTAAGCTGTTAAAGACAAGAAGATTTCAGTGTTTCGATTATTGATTCAGTTTCATTTCTTCTGCTTTGTTTAATGTCATCATATCAAACACACACACGCACTCTGTTTCTCTTGTCTTTGCATTTGCTTTTACTGGATTTCTTCTCGCGGCGTGCGTAATGGTAATAATGTTTGCTGTGACGTACAGTAGAACTTCGTTATAACGTACTTAGCGGGTCTGTAAAAATTTATTAGGCCTAAGTTATATCCGTTATATAGTTATATATCCCATATAAATTCAAAGCAATTATCTTTGATTCGTTAATCTCTAAATAAATATGTGTCGGTTATCTTATAAATTAACATCATAATATCTACGTCCTGCACCATAAGTTAAAATTTGCACTCAGCAACATATGCTTATAATCTATCAGTTTAAAATTTTTCGGATTTGTAAAATCATGATTATTTCTTCGTTAAAAGTTGCATTTGTATTTTGAGCGATTCATACTTCATAGGGAAAGCAGGATTTAGACAGAATTGTTTCTCTTATCCCACTTTTCCTTTTTCGTATCGTAAGTCTTTCATACAATCTGTGTCAATCTCTGATATAGCAAACAATGATATAATATCGAAATATGAAACATACAGTATCTGCACTTGTGTTTTTAACTATTCTTCCGATATCGAATTGTAATAGTAATGATCTTTGGTCTTGATTTTGATACGAATAGCCTAAACAGATACGCTATATAAGCGAGTCCGTGATAGCGAAGTTCTACTGTATGGATCGTCTTTCACTGTGAAAACAGTTGCATTGTTCGGAATACAACAGCGCGAGACGACCGCAGCCGACAAAAACGCGCTTTGAATATGATTCTGATCGAAGTCGATGCACAGGACGCGGACTCGACTCCAATCCCCGAATGTCAAGAATCCGTCAACACGGCGGAACGAAAACGCTCCCGCCGGGGCGCTGGTCTCCAAACAAAGCCTCGTCTATATACGCGCAAATGCTTTGGTCTGCCGTACTTCCATTGTGCCCGGCATAACGATTTTCATCTTGGCACCGGGGCTTTGTATGGTTCCGGGGCGAATGGGGGCGCTATATATGCACGGGACGTTTGGAGCAGAATCGATTAGCGTAAGGCTTTTGTTTCTCGGACTGCATCCGCCGAAAAATACGATGTAAAGGCCCCTTCGACATGCGATTCAACTTGCTGCCCCTGGCAACACCGGTAAACAGTGTGACTGGCTGCACTGAATTGAGGCTGATGAGACAAATCAAAGTCGTTTGCGCAGAAAGAAGTTGCTGGGGGAATGCTAGTTCTTGCAATACCGCGCGACATCCTTTCTCTTTGATCTAGCGGGCCTATATTTCATTTTAATT
>CM030855.1:4892714-4915214 GCA_018105865.1 Metaphire vulgaris
ATATCGTTTAAATGGCTAATAATAATAATAATAATAATAATAATAATAATAATAATTAATAATAATAATAATAATAATAATAATAATAATAATTTGCCCTGTAATAATAACCATAATAATAATAATAATAAGTACTAATTTATAATGAAATAATAATAATAATAATAATAAGCAATGGACATAAAGTGGTTTAGGATCATTGCCCTGTGTGAAAAAAACCACTGTTGTAGAGGGGCCGTGCAATCTAGTATCCTATAGTACTGAGGTTTATTTTGAAATCATTCACAATCGTAGCCATGACTATAGCAGTGGACATAATGATGTTGCTGGATCATTCCAAGGTGTGCTGATATTTTCATTTCGGTTTCTGCTTTTCTTAGATCTTTCATTTTCTCGGCGAATATACAGTGTACAGTACAATGTGCGTTAAACTTTAAACAGTTTTTAAATAATATAAATAATTATAATAATTATTAGTATTATTAATCGGTGTTTTCTTTGATTGTAGAAAGCGAGCATAGTTTTAGAAATAATATAATATAATAAAAACCTAAAGACGTCAGCTGTAAAAATAATTTGTTGATTTAATTATTATTATTATTATTAATTATTAATATTATTATTATTATTATTATGTATTCTTTGATTATAAATCGGTGTTTTCTTTGATTGTATTTCATTTCGGTTTCAGTTCAGGACCCTGTCAATTACCTGCAGTTCTGGTGTCCACCTGAGGTGGCTGCCAACGAAGAGTTCCGATGCAACGCCACCATTCTGGCCGGAACTTACCTCAACCTGACGATCACCTTCGCCGACGGAGTCACCGAAACATTCCCAGTCGCAGGTGTGACCACCGCACCTTAAAACACGTAAACTTCTATAGCGCCATTTTAGAGAGGTGTATCGTCTTTCACGTCACTGGTAGTAGTAGTAGTAGTAGTAGTAGTAGTAGTAGTAGTAGTAGTAGTAGTAGTAGTAGTAGTAGTAGTAGAGGTAGTAGTAATCGTTTTAATAGGATTAACATAATTGTCCGTCAACTAATCTAAAAAAACTGTAAATGCAGAGACTTTATACTGCATATATATATATATATATATATATATATATATATATATATATATATATATATATATATAGGTCCTATACACCTTCTCTTTGAATGTATATTTCGTTGCTGTTTAGACCCACACTATTTCACTGCTGGACCTGGAATACCTCACTGGACAGTCAGCAGTGTAGCTGCTGATATTGGCGGTCAAACGTACATAATGCCGAATTCAGAGTTTCGCGAAGACGGAATGGTCCTCGCACTGGAATATTACGCCGACGTCGCAGGAACAGTTACTTTTCTGGTGAGTTTGGTAGCTGCGATCGTCAAGAAATCGTCTACGCAGTTTCACGTATTGAATTGAACTGAAATTTAGTTCATCTCTTTAAATGCATAATTATCCAACTGATTGTACATTAGAGCAGGGTTTCCAAAATTTTTGGAACCGCGACCCTCTTCATCAGTTTTTCTATGTGCGGCGACCCTGCAAACAGTGTGTCAAGTAAATGTGGATAAAAGACTAGTCATTTTAGGCCTAAAATAAGCTTTGGATGGATCTCAGGTATACAAATTTCTTGAAACAAAATTTAACCCTAATTGCAACTTTACAAGGCCAGTGACAGTTTGGTGCTGGTTAGAAACTGACGCGTTTGACTCTATATGATTTCACACTATCTCGCGACCCACTGGACTGTATGTACCCTGCGACCCACTTTTGAGTCTCAAACCACAGTTTGGGAAACACTGCATTAGACCACGCTATCCCTTCGACCACGCTACCGATTGCCCACTCCCGGTGTTTAATCTAGACTCCTGGACTCCGGGGGTGGGGAGGTGGACTGACAAGGCCGGGGGCAAGTCAGCTAGGGGCTGTTGCTAGTTGATGCAGTATGCCAAAATTTCCGGGGGAATTTAAAATTTCCGGAGGGAAAGGGCAAATTCCCCCGGAAACGGCCTAGATTAAACCCTGCCCATCTCCTAAATCTCTCAACGGTTTTGCGCAAATCACACGACAGAATAACGACACGGTGGAACAAGGGTTCCGTGGCTACGCCAATGTCAAAAAATCTCAAAATGTCAGGCCCTAAATATCTCAACATCTCAGTGCAGTGCATGCGTATGCATCTCTGTGATTCAGTGTCTATTCTAGGCCTGTTTGGGAGAGGGGAATCCCCCCCAGTTTTAAAATCCCACCCCAAAAAATAATTTGTATATGTTGGCTTGGAGATGGAAATTCCCCCCCCAAAGCGTGGAGAGACAAATCTTGTCTCCCCAAACATTTCAAACTCCCAATGTCAAGGTGACTAGAATAAACACTGTCCGTGATTCCTCCTTCAAAGCGTGAACTCTCGATTTAGAAGCATTTCTAGGCGTCTGTCCGATATATAATTAATTTCAGATCTTGAGTCCGTGTCCTGCAGCCGGGTACTGCTACAAGCAGGGCACCTGCGGCGGGTCTCCCTGCACCGTCGACCAGGAAACGTGCAGCGGTACAGTTTTCTGTCCGAAAAACAAAGCCTGTGGCGCCGTCGGCTCCTCGTCCTGTTCCGCCGACAGCAACAGATACTCCGCATCCAAAGACTACCAGATAGTCCAGAGTTTGGGCGTCCCTTTATCCGTCGGTCGAAACGTCTACCGGGTCGACCCGACTGTTAACCCCCTGTACGCCAGAAAGGGGTACGTCATCGGATACACCGCCGGCGTTCCAGGGTCGATCGTAACTCGAGCGCTTTTGGCGAACGAAGCGTCTGATATTATGGTCACTGTTGGGTCCTGTTCAGCATCGTGTACTGGAACCGCCATCAACGCGCGACATCTGTTCAGGGCAATCGCCGTAAAGCCTACCAACATCCTGTTTTTCCATACCTACACTATTCCAGACATGTGAGTAGGTCGTGGCCGGACAAAATGTCCGCGGACAAAATGTTATGAGGACAAAATGTCAGCGGACAAAACGTCACTGACAAAATTTCGCGGTTTACGGTTAGGGTTAGAGTTAGGGTTATTACATTTTGTCCGCTGACGTTTTGTCCCCGTGACATTTTGTCCGTGACATTTTGTCCTGGCACCGAGTGGGTCGATAGTTTCGAGAAGGATGAAAATCCCGTTATGTTTGCCGATATGTGTGAAATCATTCTGTTCTCTGTCGTCCTTCGAGAAAATTCTAAAGACATATTATGTTCCAAAAATCATAACCGTTTCTGCCTTAGCTTCTATTCTATTCAGTTTTGCTTGTACGTACAGTAATTGCTTTCATTCTTCATTTTTTATAGCTGGACCCAGTAATGTGCCGTTGTAAAATATAAATGTAAAATGGCGCACAAGAAATTTAATAATAATAATAATAATAATAATAATAATAATAATAATAATAATAATAATAATAATAATTCACTTCTATAGCACCATTTCTAATACCCAAGGTATCAATCGATGGCACTTCAAATCCATCAGCAAAAGACCAGGTCATTCCAGAGATTAGACAGTGGGAAACAGCATAGTATTAATAATAATAATAATAATAATAATAATAATAATAATAATAATAATAATAATAATAATAATAATAATAATAATAATAATAATGTTTTAAAATCAGATATCTGGTTCTTGTGGACGTGAAAAATGACCTCCTCCCTAGCGCTCCGCACGCTCTCGCCAACCAGTCTGTTCTTGTGGCGATTGGAATCAACATCAGCACAATTGTGGCGCCAGAGTTCGTTGCCACCAATGAACTGGTTCACATCTACCTTGAGCCGCACACAGGCAAGAGACGAGTTCTGTCATGTTCTAGTCATCTAATGATTTAGTTTTTGTTTTAAAAAATCATATCCCTTTTTATTCTGTAAGAAAATTAGAGTGTCTGGCGCCTCAATGGCGGCCCTGCCTGCCCCGGTGGAGCCGCCACTGATCTAATGATTTAATTTTTGTTTAAAAAATCATATCCCTTTTTATTTTGTAAGTTAATTAACATATCTTCAATGAACAAATTATGATATTTTATTGACGCAAGTTTGAAACTAGAAATTGCACGTTTCTTGCTTTTACTGGAGCGAAATGATCTATGCTGTGCTTCAAGTCAGTTCTCTCAGTTTTTTTCTTCTCTTTCTACGCCCCGAGAGAGCAAGATCAAAAAGTTTTCTTCCGGATTGACCTGGCTCTAATTCTATTTGGATTTGGTTCGCCAATGGCTGATGCCCTGGGCATTATGATAGTGGCGCCATAGAAGTTTATTGATTGATTGATTGCAGAGATTTTGCCCCTCCTCACCAAATCAAGTGAATCCCAGGATATCTGACAAACCTGCTACAACAAAGGTATAGGCCAACGCAAAAAAGCGCAGGAGGGAATTTTTTCGAGAACACTATTTTCATGTCTTATCAAACAGATATCCGGCATTAATAATATTCAAAACCAAAACTGATGCAAACTTTAACAACAAAAAACGTTCAGAAAACGTTTAAATAAAACGTCATAGCTGAGGGATTTCAAAAATCTATTCTAAAACTACTTTAATTAACCCCTTAACCGTGTATTTAACTGTAACTCAATGTAAAACGGACGGATATATCCGGGATCTCCAGTTAAGGGGTTAAAACATCCTGTCTACAGGTAGCAACGTCACGTACCTGTGGACTCTCGGAGACGGAAACGAGCTGAACACGACGACACCCTGGATAAACTACACCTACTCGGCGCGCGGCTGCTACTGGGCAAACAACACGGCGTACAACGCCATCTCGCGGAAGTCATCGAACCAGACGTTGATATGCGTCGAAGACCGTCTTACGAATCTGACCGTTCTCAACAACGTTTCCGACGCCAGTCAGACGACGCTGTTTTGGTTCACGATGCTCTGGGGCTCGGACTACATCTGCGACTGGACCTACGGAGACGGGGCCACTGAGCAGTACGCAATAAATGCAATAAATGACTACTAATACTACTACTACTACTGCTGCTGCTGCTGCTACTGCTACTGCTACTACTACTACTACTACTACTACTACTACTACTACTACTACTACTACTACTACTACTACTACTACTAATAATAATAATAATAATGCTGCTATTGCTATTATTATTATTACTACTAATAATAATAATAATAATAATAATAATAATATTATCATTATTATTATTATTATTACTAATAATAATAATAATAACTGTATTTTAAGTGGTCTACCAGGATTTCTTCTGAGCCAAAAATCATTGTCGCTCATTTATCCCTCTATTAAAACTTCCGTTTGTCCGCTGCAGCTTTTATCTTTGATCATATAAAACAAATACAACACTGCCAGACAGATGATGTTACTGCTACTACTAATAATTACCATTATAATAAGAATCGATGTCACTCAAGTCTTACGCTATTTATTGCCTGACAGGACTGATCCATTGAGCACCCCGATCTCGGGTGTCGTTTGGAGCCACCGTTACACCAACGACGGGGCTTATCCGGTCAACGTCACCTGTCGCAACAACGTCAGTACCCAATCGGTACTTTTCGTCCAGTACGTCGAATGGCCGATCATCAACCTACGCCTGCAGAAGAACGGTACGTTGGCCGGGTCGCCGTTCCAGATCACGTACCTCATCGACAACGGTACGACGCCCGGTTTCAACTTCACCTTCGACGGTAATCTGGTAACGACCACGTACACCGGGCTCACCAAGACCGGTGTCACCGTCCAGCTGTCGGCCTATCCCATCGGCGTACACGCGGTGGTCATCAACGGGTGGAATCACATCTCGTTCGTCACCCTGGTCGTCAATTTTACCGTCGAATGTAGGATCGTCAATCCGAACTCGATCTGCGACCTGACGGAGACGGTCAGCGACCAGCTGGTTACCTTTACCGCGTCCGTCTCGGACGGTAGCGACGTCAACATCACCTGGAACTACGTGGACGGGTCGGCGCTCGACAATTACCTGCAGACACCGGGCATATCGGCCGCTCCGGGTCTCTCGCAGATCAAGAAACACGCATTCCCTCGAGGAGGACTGTTCATCGTTCAAGTGAGTACTGAGTACAGTATAGTGTGGCGTAGCCACTGTTGTAAAGTATTTAAATACTATTTAAACACTTTGTCCAGTATTTAAGAAAGTATTGAAATACCCATTCAAAACTAAGTATTTAAATAGTATTTAAATACCATAGAGTATATGGATTATGGATGTATTTAAGAAATTTAAATACTTTTGATTTGTTGCAATGTTCATTTTTACATTTTCTTTACTAATGGTTTAGACAGTGGAACATTAATTAGGCCTATATTGACATTTTAAGAAATAATTTCAATTAATATTTCTTTAAACAAAAATACGGTTGTGGCGAATCATATGTCAAATACATTATCAAGTATTTAAAAAAGTATTTAAAACTTATTTGCCAGTATTTAAATACTTACCCTGGTGTTTGGGTATTTAAATACTATTTAAATACTACCTGAGAACCAAGTATTTATGAAAGTATTTAAATACTTTTAGTGAAGTATTTATTACAACACTGGGCGTAGATAAGGGTGGCACGGGGGAGGCACGAGCTCCCTATTCGGACTGGGTCCGGTCGTGGAATTCGCGGAAGACGTTTGGGAAATTTAGGAGAGGTGTAGGTAATATGTTCGAAAGAAAATATGTGAATGTTGAAGGAACTGCTAGACCCTATTTGCTCGACGGAAACTTTTTCGCCTGAAAGTGTCGACGCGCCCACCCTACTTCGGAATCCTGGCTACGCCACTGTAAAATACGAAACGAAGCATCGTCTGGTACCAACAATAAATGGAATCTCTTTATTAATCCTCCGGAATCCCCAACCCCCACAGCAAGACCTTAAATGGAATGAATGGCCGAGTGGAACATAATGGTTCTCACACGAAAACCACTCTAAACCTTATTATTATTATTATTATTATTATTATTATTATTATTATTATTATTATTATTATTATTATTATTATTACAGGGCGGCGAAAAAAAACCCGGACTATATTAAATGCAAACCTAAATGTGACTAGTCAGGTTGTTTGCGTCACCTTGTATTATTATTATTATTATTATTATTATTATTATTATTATTATTATTATTATTATTATTATTATCTGTCAATGTTTTCCACGTCAGGTGACAATCTGCAACTCGCTGGATACTTACGTCTTCAATCACTCCATCATCGTTTACGGAAAGATCGAGAACGTGACCCTGTTGAACTCTGGCCCCGTTCCGTTCATCGGAGGTCATGGACTGGTCAACTTCACCTTTGTCTCCCCCACGCCCCCGTTCAACGTTGCCGTCATGTTCCTGTACGGCGACGGACAGAACAGCGGTCCTCTGGCGTTCGACATCAACATGGTAAGTCAGATCCAAGATATAGGAGTATCCAGAACAATCTCTCTGGTCACTGATCTATGCCCACCAGCAAGAAATCTGCTTCTGCCATTGGCGTCTATTAATAGACAACAATGGTTTCTATGGTTTCTGCCCACCAGTGGGCGGAGCAACCGGACCTTGTTGGTAAACACTGGATACCCCTATTTCTAAGAAGAAGGACCTACAGTCAAACGCGGTTAATATCATTCCTTAAGGCATCAGCTATTCTCAATGTCGCACCATCATCCCCAAATCACTTTCTGGCTACTACGGTAAAACGTAGGCGCTATATAACTATAACCCTCATGTTTAGACTAAGCGCTTAAGGATAAGCAGCTACTGGGGTCTACCAGAAAGCGCTATATACATTCACGATATTTACTTACTTGTTTAGTTAGTTATACGACATCCGAACTGTTTTTCTTATCATATTGAGCGTATGTTGCATTTACAGGGGTTAGGGGTTTTGTGTCGGTAGAAGAGTTATAAGTCTATATGAACGCTTTGCTAAATTATGGCGTAACTCTCACTCTGACTGATCTCTGGAACTGACCTTGCCTGGCTGACCACTAAACTTCGACGGTAGCTATTTCAACGGTAGACTAGGCGCGTAGGAATAAGCAGGCATACCTGCTTTCGAAAGTGCTATAGAAATTTGCGTGATTTTACTTCCTTACATTCTTAATTTCATCTGTGTCGTGCAAACGCATATAGCTGAATTGGAGATCTTTCTTTTAGAAAAAACGCGCATTCTAAATCGCTTTCAGACTGATTAATTGATATTAATTAATTAAACGATAATTCTTAATTATCATTTATAGATACATCCCTACGATTACCTTGCCGAGGGAACGTACGCCGTAATGGCCAACATCTCGAACCGCATGACGTGGGGCCCAGTAGCCACGTCCGTCATTGTATCTCAGCCGGTTATAAACATGTTTCTATACTTCGACGTGCCTCACGCATCGCTCAACATACCGTTCAAGGCTGGCGTCGGGATGGAGGTGGGACCCAAAGTGACTCTGATCTTTAACTTCGGAGACGGCAGTCCGTCCATCACGATACCGAGAACTGGTAAATATATCGGCGACGATCATGTTAAAGGGCCCAGCACGTTTCCACTGCGCAACTCTGCCAGTGGCGGCTCTAGGATTTGGCAAGTGGGAGGCCGTTGGGGTGGCAACTTCTAATCATGGGGCCAACCATCTGTTGTTTTATGTATGTAGCATTAAGTATAGGGTCCCAACTGGGGGGCCACTTGGGGGCCAGGCACTCAATAGGGGCACGGACCCCCCTGGCCCCCCGGTGGAGCCGCCACTGAACTCTGCTAAGATCACTGACGCATGCAGCCAGAGTTCCGTAATAGGGGGTGGCACATCGACATTTAAAGTGAAAAATTCTACAGGCAAAAAAGCTCCTTGTGACGATTGGAGAGAGAGATAGAGAGATAGAGAGAGAGAGAGAGAGAGAGAGAGAGAGAAGGGGAGGAGAAGGATACAAGTTTGCAGCAGAGGTTCCCAAATCACGGCCCAGGGGGAAATTGTGGCCCATCAGTTTACAGCATTTTGGCTCGCTTAATTAAGTGTCGCAAATGGCAGGATTGTCCCTCTTTTTGAAAAGCTGGAATCAACTGGTTAACTTAGCGTGATTTAGAGTGGCTTAGGAGGCATTACTGCCTGTGTGAAAGCCACTAGGGGGCGCTAACGGGGCTTGAACCCGCTCCGTCAGCCTGCCGATCCAGCGCGTAACCCACTCAGCCATCTTCCGCCCCAGCAAAAAATTTGTATGCAACGTTGCGGAATTTTCCTTGCTTGTTTTCCAGTAGTATACAGTTGCTGGAAATAAGTGCAGTGATTATGTAAAAATAAGTCTTCGTCTATCGCCCCTGGGTGGATTCAAACCACCAACCTTTCGGTTAACAGCCGAACGCGCTAACCGGTTGCGCCACAAGGGCAACGCGATATGAAGACCACGCGACATACTGGAGTCGTTTCTATTACAGCAACGAATGCTTATCAGTTGGACAACTCTACGCACACATACACAGTTCTGGGAACGTACAACATTACGGTGACAGCAGTGAATGCCATCGGAAATACGACGATGACGTACATGGTGGTTGTACAGAACCCCGTTTTGCCTTCGTTTGTCTTGACCTCGTCTGCACCTGTGCTGTATCCCACAGGTAAGCGCCTATATGGCACCTATACAGGTAATACGGGAGGTAAATGGAAATACGACGTTGTCACAGCGTATTTATTTCTTTGCCGCAAGAGATGGAATAGATTATATTAGGCTTTATTTTAGGCTTAATCTTAGGCTTAATCTTAGGCTTAATATTAGGCTTAGTCTTAGGCCCAATCTTAGGCTTAATATTAGGCTTTATCTAACGCTTAATATTGGGCTTCATCTTAGGCTTATTTTTAGGCTTAATATTAGCCTTTATCTTATGCTTAATCCTATGCTTAATATTAGGCTTAATATTAGGCTTAAATATTAGGTTTTATCTTAGGCTTAATATTAGGCTTTATCTTAGGCTTAATCCTATGCTTAATATTAGGCTTAATATTAGGCTTAATATTAGGCTTTATCCTAGGCTTAATCCTATGCTTAATATTAGGCTTAATATTAGGCTTAATATTAGGCTTTATCCTAGTCTTAATCTTGAGTTTCCGTGTTTTCATATTTAAGCGAGTGACTGTGGCTAGTTATCGTTGGAAATTCACCTTTTGCCAAACTTTTGTGAATCGGTACTCTTGCTAGGTTCTTCAAAAGCGAGAATCGTAAATTAAGACTTCCTTTTCCATATTAAATTAATTAACAGCGTCACTGCGTTCTAAATTTATACGGAGACATTAATTACTTCGCGTTACATTTCTGCACTGTCGATTGGACTGAAACGGATGAATAAGTTTAAGGGTTTTCTAGCCGAGAAAGCAATTTGAATTCGCTGACTTGCAGTCACTGCCAGGGTGTCACGTGATAGGAATGCGTGATGTGTATGTTCTAGGACTTGTTCGCTTCACCTTGACCTTTCCGAGCGGTGACGTGCTCCCAACGGACGCCTCGTTCCAGTTCTTCTGGGGGGACAACACCTCCTCGCCGGTTACGCCCCTTCCCTTCACAACCCCTCCCTACACGCTCAGCCTGGATCACACCTACCCCATCGACGGAGATTTCATCGCCCAGTGCGTCGTCTCCAATCTCGCATCCAACAAAACTCTCAGCGTTCCAGTGAGTAGATTAATAATTAATTATGCCTTTTACTTTGGCGCGTCATAGTTACAGGGTGTCGCAAAAAACCGGACTAGTCACGTTTAGGTTTGCATTTAATATAGTCCTGTTTTTTGTGCCACCCTCTATGACTGAGTTTCGAATATTGGCAAATGTCAATATATTGTTTTAGTGCAGCGGTTCTCAAACGTTTTAGGATTTCTTGCGTGGTGGTCCCTTAGAAATGTGTAGCCCAGTGGGCCGTGAACTGTTATACGGATGGGCCCCCGTCATAAGCAATTTTAGGTCACCATTTTTATGGCCCAGTGCACCCCGATTTTGTCCCTAAATCGACAACTTTAAAGCCCCGTTTTGTAGCCCTTTGCGCCACTGGCCAGACCAGGGGCATTTTACACCCTCTAACACCCCCAACATCCCCAATTTGAGACCGACACCCCACCCCCTCCACCCCAATCTGAGCCAGGGATGACATTTTTTGCTTGTCATAATATTTTAGAAAGGGACAAGAGGCAATCTGTTTGTTGAACCGGGGATGACCTTTTTTGCTTGTCAAACTTTTCAGCAGGGACCGACCCCTCAGAATATACCAGCACCCCTCCCCCCAATTGATAGTCCTAGAAATAGCCCTGGGCCAGACCCAAAACCCTTCTAACAAAATCGAAATGTAAGAGTTTTAATATAATGAGCCAGCTGATTCGAATACGTTACGACATTACTGAACTGTATTTCCAGGCTGGTGCGTACGTCCCAATCAGTGACAGCATGGTTACGCCCATGTATCAGCCTGCACTGCCAGTCGACGGTCCATTGCTACAGGGCTTCGGACCGCTGAACGATACGTTTCCGAGAGACAGTGACATCGTATTTGTCGCATCTTCAAAGGGTAAGTAATAAGAGAATAATTGTCGACAAGATCCAGTATGGAACTGGTCTATACTCAAATAGTCTGCTTCTTCTCGTGACCCGTCAAGTGCGCAGCCGACATTTTGCGCGACCAACACTTGCGCGCAGACACTTGCGCGCAGACATTTGCGCGCCGACATTTGCGCAATGTTCGTTGATACAATAGGCGCTTTTGTCGGTCGCGCTTTTGTCGATTTGACGTTAGCGCATTTGTCGGCGCGGAAATGTCGGCGCGCAAATATCGGGCGCGCAAATGACCAGGGCGCGATTTGTATGGAGGGAAGGAGGAATCTTCTCCCCACTACCCAACTACATCCCTCTACTGCTAAACACCTCCCCCCCCCAGCTACATTCCCCGCACTGCTACATTTCCGCAACAACTACATCCCCCAAGCTCGACATACCCCCCCCCCACTGCTCCAGGTCACAAATCGCACCATGCAAATGGCTATCATGGACCTCCATTTCCGTTTGTCTTCTGTTGCACGGATGACATCAATCGTTCAGCGCGAAACTTCTCTCCCCTGATATGTATAGACATAGCCAAAAGTAAATAATGCAGTTAAAGTGTAGTACGAGTGTGATTGATTTCAAAATAGACCTCAGTACTATAGGATACTGGATTGGAAGGGTACAATAGTGGTTCTCACACAGGGCAAACCCTCCCGAAACACTTTAAACCTTATTATTATTATTATTATTATTATTATTATTATTATTATTATTATTTATTATTATTATTATTACTACTACTACTACTACTACTACTACTACTTCTACTACTACTATTTCTACTACTACTACTACTACTATTTCTACTACTACTACTACTGCTACTACTACTACTACTACTACTACTACTACTACTACTGCTACTACTGCAACATGTATTAGACAGATTGATTGTTTGCATAGCACGACATTCAGCTGTAGGTGTAGAGTAAGATTTGCAAATTTTTCAGGAACTGTCTCCTATTACGAAGTAAAACTGATCGACAAGAACGGTAACGTTCTAATGATAACGAACGAAACTTCCAGTCCCTTCAACATTTCATATTTAAAGAGCATCACTGAGGTAGGTGAACGACGAATCGTTAGAACTCATCGAAAGATATTGTATCATTAAAGATATCACTATAAGATATCCTTCGTTGTATGTGCTTTGTTTGTCTATGATACGTGAATATAGAATGCGCCGAAAATGGGGAGCGCTGAAAATGCAGGACAAGAAAATGACGAACCAAAAAACTGTCAATAACTGGAAAAAGCCGGACTGGAAAATGACGGACGAAATTTCCGGGTAGAAAATGACGGACGGGAAATTGGCGGACCAAATTTCCGGGGTGGAAAGCCTATTTAATTTGCAAACACCAAGCGTTTTGGTGTCACCCCTCCACCCATCTCCCCTTGTGACGTTGTAATTGGTATCACCCGGTGCGGCCCTCACTCCCGCCCCCTAGCGACGCCACTGATCATATAACATCACCAAGTATTATTATTATTATTATTATTATTATTATTATTATTATTATTATTATTATTATTATTATTATTATTATTATTATTATATATTTATCACTAACGCCTATTATTGTCTTATTCTGGCAATATCATTAACATGTTATTACTGTTATCAAACTGACATTTTAGTATGGATGAATCTCGCTTTGGTTTGTCTTTTCACGAGCGCAGAATGGTCAGTACACAGTTCAGATAACCGCCATAAATCCACTCAGTTCGCAAACGTACCAGCTGTCCATCAAAGTCAACAGGACCGTGTCCGGCGGCGCCCTGTCGGTCAGCCCCGCCTCGGGTCCGACGAACACCAACTGGACCTTCACGGGTTCCTTCGCCGACGTCGGCTCCAGCACCTGCGTCGTGATGGACTTCGGCGACGGGAACAAAGCCGTCTACGGCAACAACTCCGCCTACTGCTCGCTGGTAACGTCTCTTCCCGTGACCGGACCGCTCAACAATCCGTTCGCCGTGACGAAGCTGTACCCGACCTCGAACACCTACGTTGCCACGATGACCGCCTACGATCCGCTGGGCAATTCGACGACCAACTCGACTGTCCTGGTGTCCGGACTCGACTGTGTTCTGCCGGGCGTCGACATCAACAACGGGGCGCCGCAGTTCTACGCGCCTCGGCTCTGTAACCGTGCCGACTGGCTGGAGGTCGTCGGCATCACGCAGCTCGCCTGTCCCATGTCGGTGACCAACAACAAGTCCTGGACGGCGGATCTGGTCGACGAAGGTACCGGCGTACCGCTGGTACGACTGACCAACGTATCGTCGCTGCCGACAGCCTGGAACGCGGAGCTGTCCGTACCGCCGCGGTATCTTGCCTACGGTCTGTACCGTTTCACCTACACGGTTCAGATCAGCGCCACGCCCTTCGTCTCCGCTGCGTCCACCTTCTGCCGTTGTGTTCCGACCCCGATCGTGGCCGTCCTCGCCCCCAACGCGATGTCGATGATCACGCGAGGTTACGGAGGATATGTCACGATCGACCCCGGAAAGTACTCCTACGACCCGGATCTCGACCCTGGTCAGACGCAGGTCAGGTCGTCGCCGACCGATTGTAGCATAACTCTTGCTCTTGGCTGCATGCGTGGGCGCCGCAGAAATTTTTCCAGGAGGTGGGGAGGTAAAAACATTCTGACACAGTGGTCACGGTTTATATTTTAACAAAGTTTTCAAATTTCCATGTGAAATATTGGTATTTTGCATTTTCCATGGGAGGCGCAAGTGCCCCCTCTTGCCCTAATGTGCGGGCGCCCATGGTTGCATGTATTGAAATAATTCTTCTGTTTGGTTAAATCTCCTAATTACCATTTTGCTTATTTCCTGATTTTATTTAAATGGTTTTCTTGACATTAATTGCGCTTTAGTGAAATAGTGAAGTACTAACAGCTTTTGGTGTAAAACGACAATTGCTGGAAACCTTAAGAAAGCAACAGTTGGAATTTTTCGGACATCTAATAAGAAAAGACGGATTGAAAAATCTAGTCATAACAGGGAAAATAGAGGGGGCAAGAACAAGAGGACGACACAGAATAAAGTATACAGACAGCCTAAGAGAAGCAGCACAATTATAGGCCATCTGTAGACCTACTGGTAGTGTTGTAACAGTGGTTTTAGCAATGCCCGTAGACTTGGGAGCGGCAGCACACACCGCAGCAGTAGCAGTTGTTTTAGTAGCAGTAGTCGTAGCAGTGATACTGTATATGATGAATCCTTTAAGCTTAATGGGCCTAATGCTGTAGCAAATAAAAAGAGTAAGTAAGTATTACCTAAATCCCGCAAATATAATTATATGGCGCTCTCGGAAGTAATACTGTAGTAGATGCTCATTATTCTTAAGCGCTTACATGCATATGAGATCGTGTAACTGGATTTAGATATGATCTATCACCGATCGAACTAATGTGTTGATTAGTGACATAAATTTGCCGAATGATACATTATGACTTTTATTGGGTTTGACAATGGAAATTACTGTCATGGGCGACCGCACATTATGGCAAGAGGGGGCACTTGCCTCCCCCTGGACAATGCAAATACCAGTATTTCACATTGACATTCGAAAATGTTGCTAAAATATTAACCGTCACCATTGTGGTAAAATGTGTTTTGCCCCCACCTGGAAAATTTTCTATGGGCGTCCGTGATTACTGTCCATTAAAATAAAAGACGCGACCATCGAATGATGTCAAGAACATTACTAAAATGACGCTATAGAAGTTCAATTATGATGACCATGATGATGATGAAGATGATGACGACGACGACGACGACGATGATGATGATGATGACGACGACGACGATGATGATGATGACGACGACGACGATGATGATGATGATGATGATGACGACGACGACGACGACGACTATGATGATGATGATACTGTACATTTTTGCAGACGTTCGACAACTTCATTTGGTACTGCCGTCAAATCGACGAGCAGTTCTTGTACGACCCGAAAGGCAACATCATGCCTGGAATCCGGTCCGTTGTAAACACCGAGGCCCAGCTGGCGTCGATGGGGAACGCGACCAGCGGCGGCTGCTTCCGCCAGGGCCCGGGCATCGTCGGATTCAACGGTCCTTCGCTGAACTTCAGTACGAAGAACATGCGACCTAACGATACGTATCTGTTCCTAGTGACCGTCTTCAAGGACAAGAGAGCGTCAACGACACAGCTGAAGATCGACCTGGTCGAAGGCACGCCGCCATCAGTCGAAATAGGGTTTGTCGGTGTTTATTCTAGGCCTTCTCTGGAGGGGAATTCACCCCCCACATCCCCCAGTTTTAAATTTCCCCACCCCACAACATTTTTTGTAACATTTTTGCAAGTAGTATGACCTCCCCAATGTCTGTCCCCATTTTACCCCCCCCCCTAATGTCTAGGTGGCTAGAATAGCCATTGGGGTTTGTAGGTCATCGAATCTGTCTATCTATCTATTTGTATGAATGTATGTCTGTCTGTCTCTTTCTCTCTTCGCTCTCATCTCTGTTTCTGTCTCTACCTGTCGGTCTCTCTGTCTGTCTCACCGTCTCTCTCTCTCTTTTTTCTCTCTTCGTATATCTGTCTCTTTTCTCTGTCTCTCTCACTTTCCCTGTCAATGTATCTGTCTCTCTGTGTCTCTGTCTCTCTGTCTCTTTGCCTCTGTCTGTGGGGGCGAGGGGTGGCTGCGTGGTCGAAGAGATTACTCGAACGTGCGAAGAACATAATATCTTGACGACCGTTTTCTCTGCTTGTCTGACTTTTTAACCCGAAAATGTCGATGTCTCTCCCTCATATTCGTGAACCGTGGCGGGACAAAATGTTCGCGGACAAAACGTCATGGGGACAAAATGTCATGAGGACAAAAATGTCAGCGTACAAAATGTCACAGCTTAGGGTTAGAGTTTAGGGTTACATTTTGTCCGCTGACATTTTGTCCGCTGACGTTTTGTCCCAGCACCTCCGGAACCCTTGCTGTTGCGCCACTAAGAGGGAGTTCTGCCGTTGATTTTGCTTTGACAGTTGTATCGACAGGGATCTCTGCACGCCGCTGACGCAGAAGGTCCGAATCAATCCAACGAATCGCGTGTCCATGTATGCTGTCTGCACTGTCGACTGTCCGAGTCCAATGGCTTATAGCTGGACGATCTACAGACTCGGCTTGAACGATGCCTGGCTACCTCTGCAAAATTCTAGCGCCTACGTGTCCGGTAAAACGCTTTCTAGAACGACATCTGTGCTTAAACTTCGTTAGCGCACGCCTCTTGTTTTCTGTATCAATCAATCAATCAATCAATCAATCAATCAATCAATCAATCAATCAATCAATCGATCAATCGACCAGTCAGTCAGTTAGTCAGTCAATCAATCGCTCAATCAATCAATCAGTTTTCTAGTATCAAAACCAGAACCATTACGATTACAGTTCAATATCTTTAGAATAGTCATATACAGACAAATGCAAGTATATTTTTGATATTTCGATTTCAGATCATAGTTTTATATATTACAATTTGATATCAAGGAACTAGGATAGTGAAAGGGAGAAGCAGGAGAAGAAGAGAAACAATGTGAATTATATTGTCGATAAGTTGAAGCTCTTATAATTAATGAATGTCTCACTGTCTAACTGTTGCTTTTTCAACCCCGCGCGCCACGATGTCACCGACTCGTGTATAACTCATCCATGGCATTCAACAACAAAAATGGTTCCCCTAAACTCTTCGCTAACTTGCGCGCTGCCTTCGACCTACAGGCGTTTACGGTAAGCAGACAATGACACAGATACATCTATGCAGGAGTCAAACAATAACGAAGTGGTATTAAGGAGTTAGAATAGATGCTGAAGTAGTTATCTTCTGCAGTCACTTTGTTTTAGACGTATTATTTAAAAACGTGGAGTAACACGTATTCAGATATAAAACTGCAAGTCTTTGTTTTCATATTTGAACCGTATTGTTAAGTTGTAACTTGCCACAAAGCAAATTCCTTAGGCCTAAGGGGCTGTCCATTAATTAATTATTTTGGGGCAATTCTTGACCCACCTTGTCAACAACTGTCAAACTTTCGATGATCCCCTAAAATTATGTCAAAAACTGTGAGCCCCTACCATACAAGTGGCCGCCCATTAATTATGTCAAAACATTTTAGGCAATTTTTAGACCCACCTTTGGTAGCAAATGTCAGACTACCATTATTATTACTGCTACTACTACCACTACTACTATTACCACTACTACTACTACTACTACTACTACTACTACTACTACTACTACTACTACTACTACTACTACTACTACTACTACTGCTGCTGCTGCTGCTGCTGCTATTGTGCTACTACAATTACTACTGCTGCTAATAACAATTTCTTGCAGCAATAATAATTTCTATTCATTACCCTATGTCCTACATTACAACAACAACAACAACTACTACTACTACTACTACTACTACTACTACTACTACTACTACTACTACTACTACTACTACTACTACTACTAATATTACTACTATTATTATTACTACTACTACTACTACTACTACTACTAATAATAATAATAATAATAATAATAATAATAATAATAATAATAATAATAATTTTCTTGCAGCTGTATACTTCTTCGGCTGAAATTAATGATGAAATAATAACATTTAGTCTGGATGTGTGAATTCTCAATTTGATTGTTCGAGGTTTGCGATGAATTGGTGTTTGGGTTTTAAATTTAAATTTTCCATTTTAGCAAAATAAAACCCTCTCAAGATCCGTATTTAATCTAGACTCTGGACTCCGAGGGGGAAAACTGACAAAGCCGAGGGAAAATCAGCTAGGGGCTGCTGTTAGTTATCGTAGCATGCCAAAATTTCCGGAGGAATTGGAAATTTCCGTGGGGAAAGGGTAATTTTCCCCCGGAAACGGCCTAGATTAAGCCCTGTTCACGATGAGTGGGGTTTCGTTTTCCTTCTGCCATAGACACCAGTTCGAGAGAGATCGCCATCAGCGCCAACCTGTTCACCGATGGATTCAGACTCTACAAGAATCTTCTAAACTATCGGGTGGGGGTGACCGTGTGCAATCCGAACGTCCCTGACTACGTGTGCGGGTCGTCGTTCATGGAATTCTTCCTGAACTCACCTCCAACAGGTGGCTCGTGTCAGGTAGTGCCTACCGTTGGAACAGCATCGGTCACTCTCTTTACGTACTCCTGTCAAGGCTGGTTTGATAACGACGGAATCGATCTCTACCAGTTCTACGGTAAAGAACAACGATCATCGAGCATTGTAACTCCCTATTATATCGAATGAACAGTGGCGGCTCTAGGATTTGGCAAGTGGGGGGGGCCGTTGGGGTGGCAACTTCTAATCATGGGGGGGCCAACCATTTGTTGTTTAATGTATGTAGCATTAAGTATAGGGTCCCAACTGGGGGCCACTGGGGGGCCAGGCACTCAATATGGGGGGCACGCCCCCCTGTCCCCCCACCGGGTGGAGCCGCCACTGCGAATGAACTAAATTAATTAATAAATAAAAATAGAATTATGAAATGCTTAACAGTAACGATCAAATGATTTAGATCAGAGGCGTAACGAAGGGGGAAGATGGAGGCATATGCCCCCGGGCGCCGAGGTGAAGGGGCGCCAAAATTGGGTTTTGGGGGGTAAGTTAGACAGTTAAATACATAATAAATAAGAAGAAACAAGTTCGACGACCTTTTTTGCTCGTCAGGGGTATAAGGATAGGGGTGCCGTAGAGAGTTGAGGGGCGCCGAAAGAACGAAGTGACGATCTTTTTCTTGCTCGTCAGCAGTGTTGGGGACGCCAACGGTACACTTTGCCCCCCCCCGGGCGCCAGATACCCTCGCTACGCCTCTGATTTAGATTGCTGAAAAGTAATGTTGGGTTTGTTGTCGACAGCGGTAGTCGATGGCGTGGAAGTGCAACTTGGCTACAGTGACCGCGGCGTCGTTGGTCCGGTTGCCCTGCCTACAGGTTCTTCCAGTGACGACTACAGACTGAACATCAGCGCACGCATTATCGACCGATACGGTGCTATCACCAAATACACCATCACGACATCGATACAGGCAAGACTACAGAACAGACATGTACAATTGTGTACACGGGTTCATTTGTTGGGGAGGGCAGAGTTGTCCATGGGTCCATTTCTTAGAACCCAATCCAACCCAACCCATCAAATATCCAAGCCAACCCAACCCATGCCGGTAATAGGGTTGCTTGACCCAACCCAACCCACCGTAATACATTACGATTTCTTAAACCATGACTTATTTTCTGACCCAACCCACTATTAATATTAATATTAAGTGTGACCCAACCCAATACAACCCAACCTTACCAGTGGCAGCTCTAGGATTTGGCAAGTGGGGGGGGCGTTGGGGTGGCAACTTCTAATCATGAGGGCCAACCATTTGTTATTTAATGTATGTAGCATTAAGTATAGGGTCCCAACAGGGGGGCAACTGGGGGCCAGGCACTCAATAGGGGCACGGGCCTCCTGCCGCCCCCGGTGGAGCCGCCACTGAACCTTACCCATGGGTTATCGCAATTCATGAGCATCTCTGCTACAGAATGCATCTCCTATATCATAAATGAATAATAAGAAAACTTTGTGTATCAGCTGACTGGCAGATACGAGTCGTGATTCGAATACGTGTAATACAAGCATACAGAGAATCTCCGTTAGCGTCACTGAATGCAAAACGAGTTTTTTCGCTTCCAAGTTTTTCGACCCTCAACACGTTTCTGAAAAAATAGTTAGCCTACAAACAAAAGAAGTCACGCAAATCGCAGAGCATTCTCAAAAGCACCTGAGCTCATTGCGGTTTTATCTACTATTATAATTACTATTTCTTATTATTTATTAATGCTATTATTATTTTGTGACTCGACCGTCAAAAATCGCAGTCTGTCTTCTTCTCATCAAACGATTCATCGTCTTGTGGAGAGAGAGAGAGAGAGAGAGAGAGAGAGAGAGAGAGAGAGAGAGAGAGACAGACAGACAGACAGACAGACAGACAGACAGACAGACAGACAGACAGAGAGAGACAGACAGACAGACAGACAGACGATGGAGACAGAGAGACAGAGACAAAAGAAAGAAACAGAGAAACACACAGAGAGCCAGAGAGAGACAGAAAGAGAGACACAGAAGGACACACAGATAGACAGAGAAACACACACGGAGAGAGGGAGTGAGAGGAATAGAGAGAGATAGAGATAGAATGAGAGGAAGAGAGAGACAGATACACAGAGACAAAGAGACAAAGACAGAGACATGCACCACAGAAAGAGAGGAAGAGAGGGAAGAGAGAGAGAGAGACAAAGAGAGAGAGAGTGTTGATTGCTAAAGACTACGGTCTTCCCTCTTGTAGGTTCTTCCGTTAACTCAGAACTGAGGCGCAGAATCTTCTGAATCAACTTCTGACCAACAAAACAACCGCCAATCAGCTGCAGTCGATCGCCGCCGAAGGAGACGTCGTCAAGATGAGCTCCAATTTCTCGCCATCAGTGACGCCTTGAACGCTGCAACCACCTTCGCCAACCAACGTAGGCTACTGACGCCTCATTCGACACTTATACTACTATCAAACGTCTTTCATTTTTAAACTGATACCTGAAGAATTTGGACATATATATGTTTCAGCGGCAGTGGCGGCTCCACCGGGGGCCAGGGGAGCCCGTGCCCCCCTATTGAGTGTCTGGACCTCCCAGTGGACCCCCTGTTGAGACCCTATACTTAATGCTACACACATTAAACAACAAATGGTTGGCCCCATGATTAGAAGCTGCCACCCCAACGGCCCCCCTCCCACTTGCCAAATCCTGGAGCCGCCACTGTTCAGCTGGTGTAGCAGTTAAGTGGCCAAGATTCATGCCAAAAGTTGATCACTGGAGTATTTTATCGTAGGTTAACTCATCTACAACAGGACAAGTACAGTAGCACTTCGTTATAACGTACTTAGACGGTTTGTAGGAGTTAGCGAGTCATACCAGAGGTACGTTATCTCCAAACCATCTAAAGTGATACGGGTAGCTCCTCACAAGGGACCGTACATTGCGTTACTTTGTAACCGAGTAGACGTTATAACCGAACCCGTTAGAACGAAGTTCTATTGTACACTAGTTTGCTTTTACGAGTAAACTTCCATCGCAACTGTATTCCATTGATGCGGTCTTGACAGAATTTCGCTTAAGTATTCGTAGACTAATAAATCGGTTTGCCGAATGCAAAAACATGAATCGGGCCTGTTATTATTATTGTCTATATTCTTTCGACTGCATGCGACACAGACATTTTGCCGCGTGCCTTTATTGGACGAATTGACGTCGGCCATGTTTTACCAGGAGACTGAATGAATATATCGAACTGCATACGATCAATATTTTATGATTTCATTTGGAATTATTAATACTCTTTCAGAATATGGCAATGGAAGTATCGTATATCCATTTGAAGGATCAGAGAACAACGTAAGTACTCTACTACTACTACTACTACTACTACTACTACTACTACTACTACTACTACTACTACTACTACTGCTGCTGCTGCTGCTGCTGCTGCTGCTGCTGCTGCTGCTGGTGCTGCTGCTACTACCACTACTAATGCTACTGCTACTGGTACTGGTGCTACTGCTGCTAGTACTACTACTGCCACTAATACTGCTACTACTACTAATACTGCTGCTATTATTGTGCTCTGCTGCTCTGCTATCTAGTTCTGCAACAATTCTGCTGCTGCAACAATTGCTGCTTCACTGCTACTACTGCTGCTGCTGCTGCTGCTGCTACTACTACTACTACTACTATTACTGCTACTGCTTGCTGCTGCTGCTACGACTACTACTACTACTACTACTACTACTAAACTACTACCAATACTACTGATGCTGCTGCTATTACGACTACT
>CM030855.1:4917714-4980214 GCA_018105865.1 Metaphire vulgaris
ACCCTCCTAACACTGCTCCCCCAAACATCCCCAACTTCAGACCGACACCCTCCCCAATGTCAGCTATGCGATGACCTTTTCTTTTTGCTTGTCAGACTTTTTGGCACGGGCCCCAGAATTTACCCCCTCAATTGATAGTCCTAGAAATGGCCCTGGTTGTTAGCTGTATGTATTGTATTGATGTTACCTTCAGGCTTCCTGGGAATGACGGAAGAAGCTATGGAAGAACAATTCCTAAAGGAAACGAACAAATTGGCTCAAAATGACTCAGTGAGTTCCACTCCTTTACTTAGAATTTCAACAAAGATGTCCTCTCAGACAGCGAGTCAAACTATTTGGATGTACGTCCGTCTGGAAATCTTGCAAGGAAGTTATCGAATAATTCCGACATCTTTTCTGTTTCTTCCTATCTCTCTCTATTTCTCTCCTTCTCTCCCTCTCTCTCTCTCTCTCTCTCTCTCTCTCTCTCTCTCTCTCTCTCTGTCCTCTTTTATCTATAATTTGCACATATATCCTGATCAGTGTTTTATCCAGGCTTGCTAGAGGGAGATTTTCACCCCCAAACCACAAATACCCCTCCCCCCCCAAAAAAAAAATCCAGCACTGACACAAATTTTGCATCGGGCTGTGTCTCTTCCCCTCCAGCCAGGTCAATTCCCCCGTTCCTCCCCCAAAGAGGTCTGGAGTGTGGATAAAACACTGATCATGACGATTGGTAGTTGGCGTCCGGTTTTCACAATCGTATCTGACAAAAGAAGTCTCCATTGAAACTGACAGAATGTGACGTTCTTATTATTAATTAATTAACCCTTTAAACCTCGAACCGCCTCTAAAACCGCCCATTAACCCCTTAACCGCGTATTTAACTGTAACTCAATGTAAAATGGACGAATATATCCGGGATCCCCAGTTAAGGGGTTAAGTTACACGTGCATTCTGATTCAGTTTCGCATCCCCGTTGTCTGCGCAGGCGAAAACGACTATCAGGCGACTGGCGGGCACCCTGCAGAGCATGGGCGACCTGCTGCTGTCGAAGGTCGTTCCGGGCGAGAAGCCGATAAGCATCATCACTCGCGGGCTGTCACTCTTCCTTCAGAAGGACCTACCGTCGAGGATCGTTGGCCGGACGGTGGACGTCGGCGGGGCAACCGTGACGATGCCTTCGTGGTGCGACATGGCGCCGGCGAATGTCAACTGCACAGACGCAACGCCCATCTCCATCAAGGTACGGCCAATACTACTGCATTGTTGTTATTATTATTATTATTATTATTATTATTATTATTATTATTATTATTATTATTATTATTATGGGTTAGGTGCATCATTTGCTATTAATAATAATTATGCTATGACAGCATGAAACCTTATGATGATGATGATGATGATTATTATTATTATTATTATTATGGGTTAGGTGCATTATTTGTTATTAATAATAATTATGCTATGACATCATAAACCTTATTATGGTGATTATTATTATTGCCATTATTATTATTATTAATATTAGTAGTAGTAGTAGTAGTAGTAGTAGTAGTAGTAGTAGTAGTAGTAGTAGTACTCTGGGTGGGGTGCATTATTTGTTATTATTAATAATAATAATTATACTATGACATCATGAAACCTTATTATTATTATTATTATTATTATTATTATTATTATTATTATTATTATTATTATTATTATATCATCATCATCATTAATATAGTTATCCTATCGTTATCACTATTTTTGTCGCAATTGTTTTTAAAATTATATTTTATTACTACTACTACTACTAGCAATAGGCTCAGTAGTAGTAGTAGCTGTAGTTGTGGCAGCAGAAGCAGTGGCAGTAGTTGCAATTGTAGCAGCAGCAGCAGCAGCAGCCGTATTAGAAGTAGTAGTAAGAGTAGTAGTAGTAATAGCACTAGCAGTAGCTGTAGCAGCGGCAGTACTACGGAAATGCGATTAATTTTTTCTCACGAAAGAAATCCTGCCCAGCATTTCATCATCATCATCATCATCATCATCATCATCATCATCATCATCATCATCATCATCATAACATTTCAGGACGCATAATGGAACTAATGCGCATCGGTGCGTCGTATATTGTCTTCCAGTTGTATACAGACGTTTCTCTTGCATCTCTCTTCAGATCGCCACGACACCGAAGAACATCTTCACGTACTTCATGGACGGGTCGAAGGTGTCTCCGTTCTCGGAGACGATCACAGTCGACCTGACGGACGAGCACGGAAATCCGATCCCCATCTCGAACGCACAGCGGCCCATCGAGATCACCGTTCCGCGCACGGGGATGGCGACGCCGCGACCGACCGTCGAGGCGTCGATCATGTCGTCGAAAGACGCCGACGCCGACCTCTTCTACTACCGGTTCAACAACACGGAGAAGGGGACGTCGCTGCACGTCGTCATCAGGCCGGAACATCCGTTCCAGTTCCTGCTGTTCGGCAGATACGGATCGTATCCGAAACTCAACGGATCGCGTCGCGGATGGGACTTCATGCAGAGCATCCCGCAGAGCATGTCCGACCTGAGTTAGTGGCCGATGACGACGACGACGACTCCGCTGTGTGCCCTCGTCGTCGGCACCTTTTGCAGGCATTGGCATGGCCACGGGAGGGAAAAAGACACTGGGGGGTCACCTCTCCCATGCACACCCATACCCATGCTTGTCCTTAAGGCCTGGACGTCCCGTGGGATGGGATGGGACAGCACTGTTCCGTCCCATCCCATGAGACTCATGGGTCAGAGCTATCCTTATTTTTTAGAATTATTTACCTTTTTGAGGCTGTTTGTCCTTCTTTCAACTATAATAATAATAATAATAATAATAATAATAATAATAATAATAATAATAATAATAATAATAATAATAATAATAATAATTAATATAATGAATATTTTCAAACGAGATGTTAATTTTCACATTCGAAATACGACAAGATGACGGGGAGGTTAAAGCGTTGTGACGTCATATTTGGGGGTTCTGACTTTTTGTGACGACGTGTGACGAAGGAGAGAGAAAGGGGTCGAAAACCTGCCAAAATCGCGTTACGTCATTTATGGACGGCCCCAATGTTCTTGTGTCGTCCGAATTCAGACGGTAGCTATGCGAAAGGAGTTGACCCGTACGTCGTCTTCGTCGATAACAACGCCATCGGAGACCGTACCGGGCAGTGGTTCATCGGACTGCGACAGCTGGACTCGGGCGAATACGACGTCTACAACGACACCAATACACCGGCGCCACCGAGGCCAATGACCGGTCGATTCACCACCAACTACACCCTGCTGATCTACACCTCCGGGTGCTACTACAGGAGACAGAACGACAACGCATGGTCATACGATGGATGCACGGTCAGCATCGAACGATCAAATGGGCTTTTAATAATAATAATAATAATAATAATAATAATAATAATAATAATAATAATAATAATAATAATACTACTACTACCACTACTACTACTACTACTACTACTACTACTACTACTACTAATACTACGATAATAATAATAATAATAATAATAATAATAATACTACTACTACTACTACTACTACTACTAATAACTAATACTACTACTACTACTACTACTACTACTACTACTACTACTACTACTACTAAGAAGAACTCAATAATAATAATAATAATGGGCTACTACTACTATACTACCACTAATAATAATAATGTTACTACAATACTAACTAATAATAATAATAATAATAATAATGTCACGACAATCTAATTTTATTATTTTTATATAACAAGTTTTAAAGTGGTTCAGGAGTGTGTGTGTGAGAACCACTGTTGTACCCTTCCAACCTAGTATCCTATAGTTCTGAGGCTTATTTTGAAATCTTTCACACTCGTATAGCCATTACTATCTTCTCGTCTAATTCATTCCATCTGTCCACCACTGTTGCACTAAAATGCTGTTTGTGTCTACCTTTTGTCGTGTACAACAACAACAACAACAACAACAACAACAACAACACAGGTCAGCCCTAAGACATCGGTGGACAAGACCGTCTGCCTTTGCAACCACCTGACGAGCTTCGGCGGAGGATTCGCCGTCCGACCAAACGTCATCGACTTCGACTTCGTCTTCGCCAACGCCGACTTCCTCAAGAATCCCACTCTGTACATCACCATGATAATAATCGGCGTCGTCTACATTCTGCTTCTGATCTGGGCGAGACGACAGGACAAGAAAGACCTCACCAAGGCAGGGGCGCACTCGCCTGTTTTCTGCTGTCAAGTCTGGGTATATATTAGGAAACTTCTTTAGCGCCACTGTAATATAGTGTAGTAGGCCTACACCAGCACCAGTCGATGGTCGCTTCGGTAAGAAATCGTAGTCGTGATCTTGTTCGTGGTGGTTAGTGGTTGAAATCCAGACGTCAGTCCGTACCAGAGGGCGTAGCGACGGGGGGAGGTATACCGGTATATATACCCCCCCCAAAAAAAAATCAGTATATAAATAATATAGTATATATAACATATAAATACATATTATATATAACATATATCATATACTGTATATAATATGTATAATACACAGTGTTGTAATAAATACTCCCCTGAAAGTATTTAAATACTTTCATAAATACTTGGTTCTCAGGTAGTATTTAAATAGTATTTAAATACCCAAATACCAGGGTAAGTATTTAAATACTGGCAAATAAGGTTTAAATACTTTTTTAAATACTTGATATGTATTGGACACGATTCGCCACAACCGTATTTTTGTGTAAAGAAATGTCAGTTAAAATTATTTCTAACAATGTCAATGTAGACCTACTTAACTGTTCAACTGTCTAAAACCATCGGTAAAGAAAATGTAAAAATGAACAGTCTATAAGAAACGTTATAATTACGTGAAAATTGCAATAAATCCAAAGTATTTAAATTTCTTAAATACATCTAAATACTCTATGGTATTTAAATGCTATCTAAATACTTAATTTTGGATGAGTATTTAAATACTTTCTTAAATACTGGACAAAGTATTTAAATAGTATTTAAATACTGTAAGTATTTAAATACTTTACAACACTGATAATACATGCATATATGTTATATACAATATATAAGAATATATACCCACAAAAAAATTATACCCCTCCCAATCCTGGCTACGCCTCTGGTCCACACTTCAACAATAATAATATTATTATTTTTATTATTACTAAAAATAAAGATAATAATAATACCCAGACATAAAATACAGAAGAGATCTGACGAAATAATAATAATAATAATAATAATAATGATAATAATAATAATAATAATAATAATAATAATAATAATAATAATAATAATAATAATAATAATAATAATAATAATAATAATAATAATAATAAACGTAAAATCTAAGGAACGTTTAGACATTACTTCCCGAATTTCAAATTCATCGTTCAATGGGTGGGGGTTTACGGCCCTCGTTCTGCACCTAGATTGCCAAAAAGCTGTTCCTATTAGATGCTTTGCTGTGCTACTAGTGTTACAGCTAAGTTTTCAGTGGCGGGTTCACATTTTTAGGCACATGGTACACTTTCTTCTAAAAGTCACAGATGAAGTGTGAAAAGTGGCAAGATTACCTTCCTTTGTGCTTGTCAAGTTTTTAAGCTTTTCGGAAACTTTTGGAAGAACGGAAGATTTACTAATGAAGTGTATAAGTAATAGCGGCGATAACCTTTTTTCTTTTTTCAGGACACGTTGCGTGACAAATGGTTGAATTTCTGAAAAAGTTGCTTAAACTAATAAATCGTAAAAGATCATTATCAAATCGAGTGAGCGCCAACCACCCCACCCACCCCCGTAGCGGTGCGAGGATTAATTACTGGGCGTAGAAGGGTCTTGATATAGTGGCGTGCAGATAATGGTTCGCATCAGGTGTCAAGTCGATAAAAAATGGTTGACGAGCAATAAAAGGTCGCCGAGTAAATTTTGGCGCTCTCCCCAACCCCCTCCGGTTGGCGCCCGGGGTCAAGAAGATTATAACAAAATGTTTGACTAGCAAAAAAGGTCGCCGAATCAATTTTACCACCACCACCCCCTCTCTGCGCGCTACTGTATATTGGGCGACAACGAAGATGCTTTCTTAGCTGGGTGTGTGTTCCCTCTTCTCACTGCAGCTCGGCGTGACTCCGCTGCCGGACAACGACCCTCGTGATCGCTACATGTACGAACTTACGGTATCGACAGGACTGAGGAAGAACGCCGGAACAGAATCGAAGGCAGTCGCTAATTTTCTCTTCTTAATGTATCAATCTAAGTGTTTATTCTAGCCACCTTGACATTGGGGATATTTTGAAATGTTTGGGGGGACAAGGTCTGAGTCTCCACACTTTGGGGGGGCGGAATTTCCATTCCCCGGCCAACATATAAAAAATATTTGGGGGGGGAATTTTAAAACTTTGGAGGGGAAATCCCCCCAAAGAAGGCCAAGAATAAACACTGATCAATCTAATTAATTAATTATTAGATAATTAAATATAAACCAGTCTATTAATATAATGCATAAAGTCCAAAGATTCAGTGTAGACATTTCAGAGGAGTTAATTAAACTGTTAAACTGTAAGTGTCAGTGCCAGAGACATGGAACAATCTACCGATAATTGTGAAATCATCCTGTTCTCTGACATCCATTTAGAAAAATCAAAAAAAATCTAAAGACTTATTTGTTTAGAAAATCTTATTCTCTTTTGCCTTAGATTATTTTCCATTCATTTTTTCGGATGACTGTTATTTTATTTATTTTTATTGGACTCTGTAAAGTGCCCTTGCTCCTGACATTTTGGTAATATGGCGCACAGGAAATTGTCAGTTTAATAATAATAATAATAATAATAATAATAATAATAATAATAATAATAATAATAATAATAATAATAATAATAATAATAATAATAATAATACAGATCGAGATATCGTCTAAATGTATGTACATTTCGTTAATATTGGAATTTAAAATTAATCTTTCTTGATTATAAAATTTTTAAGAACAATTTTCGTCAAGAATCGAATGTCGACGGACATTTTCGTTCAAATTTTGAAATTTTCAATGTAGGCCTAAGCTTCGTCTTTTTGCAAATACAGGTGCACATAATTCTATCCGGTGACTACGACGAAACAGACGCCCGGACCCTGGAAGATGACGAAAGGAAGGTTCTGGCACGAGGCTCAACCGACTCTTTCCTAATGACTGTTCCAAGGTCAGCGTCCAATTCAATTAACAGAGAGGTCAAGGTCAATAAACAGACAGATCATTTTTTGGATAGTAAAAACCAGGGGCGTAGCGACGGGGTATGTCGGTATATATACCCTCTCCCAAAAAAATCAGACTACCTTAAAATTTTTTAGTGTGTTTTTAAGATTTTCAAAGTTTTATTTCAGAGTTATACCTCCCAAATCACATTAACCCCCCACCCCCATCCCAATCAAATTCCTGGTTACGCACTGTAAAAACCTAATCATTTCGATAATTCCACGATTTAATTTTTATTAAAGTTAATCTGACTGGAGTGCAGTCAATATTTGACAATACTGTGAAGATTTTAGACTCCTCTCTCTCTCTCTCTCTCTCTCTCTCTCTCTCTCATTTTTCTCAATCTCCTAACTTTTAATATAAATCTGAAGCGTTAAGAGACGTACAAAGTAGTATTTATGTATGCCTATTATTTTGAGGCCCTCTTTAACCCCTTAACCGTGTATTTAACTGTAACTCAATGTAAAATGGACGGTTATATCCGGGACCCCCAGTTAAGGGGTTAAAGGCAGCTTACGGCTTTCAGTGAATGTTTGAATATGTGTGAAACGCAAACCTTTCCACCGTTCCCAGAGGATCAGGCACAACTAGGGGGCGGGGGTTAAACTCCCTCAACCCCCTCAAAAAATATAATTCAGATTATGGTATTTTTCTATTGGTAATCGAGTGGTCTTCTTGCCCCCTGTTAATTAACCGACAGACCTCTCGGACCGCTCAACTACGCTCGCGTCTGGCACGACAACTCCGGAAAGGGCAAATACGCGTCCTGGTACTTGAACTGGATCTTGGTTCGCGACGTCCAGACCGATCAGAAGTTCCATTTCATCGCCAATCAGTGGTTCGCAGTCGAAGAGGATGATGGGCAGGTAAAAAAACAATCGGCTGATTCCAGGATTAAAAACCAGGGCCTGTTTTAACGTGTAGCATGTAGTGATACACAAAATGTGCAGTGATGAAATGAAAATGCGCAGTGGTAAAATGCAATTTTCCGTGCGTTGTGCAGTGATAGATTTTCCGGACGACCTTTTTTGCTTGCTAGTTTTTCGCGGATGTCCACAAATTTTCTGAGTTTAGTGCAGTGATAATTTTTCTTAAAACAGGCCTTGATTATGACAAATAATAATAAAATAATAATAATAATAATAATAATAATAATAATAATAATAATAATAATTTTCAAGTATGCCTTTTTGCGTACGTATTATATGGATGAGCCCTGACTTCTCTCGGTCGTCTGTTCAGATCAGTCGTCTGGTTCCCGTCTGCGGGCGCGAACAGATCGTCGAGACTGGTCACCTGTTCAGCCGGAAGACGACCAAGGGCATCAGCGACGACCACATCTGGTTCTCCGTCATCGGACGTCCGGTCAACAGTCGCTTCAGTCGCATCCAGCGCCTGTCCTGCTGCCTCTGCCTGCTCTTCACCGCCATGCTGGCCAACGCGATGTTCTACGGGGTCATCGGGAGTAACTCCGGGTCGGGGTTGAGCATCGGACCTTTTACGATAACACCTGAACAGGTAAAGGTCACGCTCATACCACCGGCACGAATGCGAGTAGTAGTAGTGGTAGTAGTAGTAGTAGTAGTAGTAGTAGTAGTAGTAGTAGTAGTAGTAGTAGTAGTAGTAGTAGTAGTAGTAGTAGTAGTAGTAGTAGTAGTAGTAATAATAATAATAATAATAATAATAATAATAAGCAGTGTTTGAACTAATTCGCAAAAACCTTACTGTGATATGAAATATAATGTAACTCCTAAAAACACATCTTATTTAACAAATCTTTCAAGTGATTCCTATGTAAGACGCTCTTGACTTTTAGCCCCAGCTATGATACTGCGCAATATAAATTGTCGTAAAATAATAATAATAATAATAATAATAATAATAATAATAATATTGTGATTTTATGTGGTTTAGGAGGCTACCCACCTCCAAATTTCTCAACGGTTTTCAACAAATCACATGACCGGTTCCCGTCAGAGAATGGGGGGCCCGGCGCCCCCTCCCCGTCCCATGGCTACGCCAATGACACTGAATCTTTTTTAAAAATGGGAACAGATTTACGTCGGCATCATTAGCAATCTGATCGTCTTCCCCGTCAACTTCGTCATCGCCTTCCTCTTCAAGAAATCGAGACCGCGTCGCAAGCGACCGTCGCGCATCGGCGAGGCGCTGAAGAAGATGCGGACGAGACAGGCGCTGGACGGTCCCTCGGACTTCGCCCGTCGACGAGAAGTGGCCCAGGGCGCCGTGCCCCCCACGACGAAAAACCACGACTACGACGACGACAACGACGACGACTACGAAAAGAAGCTGAACAACAGCGACGATCGGCCGCAGACTGCGCGCAGCGTCGACCTCGTGGAGGTGTCGAGCCAGTCGGCCCAGCTGGTCGAGGCGAAGAAGGCTAAGAAGACGAAGTTCTCGCTGCCCTGGTGGTGCGTCGTCGTCGGCTGGGCGCTGCTGTGGGCGACCGTCGGCGTTTGCACGGCGTTCGTGATCTTCTACGGAATCCAGTTCCAGGACGAAAAGTGCCGGAAGTGGATCACGTCGATGCTCGTCTCGTTCGTCGCGTCCGTCTTCTTCACGCAGCCGATCAAGGTCGTCCTCCTGGCGCTGCTGTTTGCCGTCATCTTCAAGAAACCGGAAAACGACGACGAGGACGACGAAGACGAGGAATCGCTGGAGCTGGAAAACGACGAGATCTGGCTGCACAGGGACGGAGTGGCAGGTCAGGGGCGCATCAACAGAAATTCGTCTTTTGGGGTGGGGGATGATGGGGGGACTTGGTGCTCCGTTTCACCATTCTACGCTGCCCCTTTCATGTGGATTGATGCATCCTGCTGTTGAAATTATTATATGCCTACACAATAGAACAATTCCAACTGACGCTAATAAAATTTATTATAATTATTATTATTATTATTATTATCAATCGTTATTATTATTCCAGAGATCAGTCAGATTATTATTATTATTATTATTATTATTATTAATTATTATTATTATATTAATATTATTAATATTGTTATTATTATTGTTATTATTATTATATTATTATTATTACTTTATTATTATTATTATTATTATTACATTGACATTCAGGCCCGTATCGTAAGCGCTACGTGCAGTACCAGCCTCCGGACCCGACGATGCTTGAAGCGGCAAGAGAGCGTCGTCTGAAGGAGCTGAAGATGTATTCGATTCTAAGAGAGGTCGTCTTCTACCTCTTCTTCCTCTGGATCGTCATCGTCATCAGCTACGACTTCCGCGATCCGAGAGCTCAGTTCATCAAAGCGAACCTCGAGAAGACCTTCGTCGATGGAAGCAGAGGAGTCAACGCCACGCCAAACACCAGCATCAACCTTGTAAGTCCAACCATACAATCAATCAATCGATCAATCAATGAGTCAATCAATCAGTAAGTCAATCAATCAGTAAGTCAATCAATCAATCAGTCAATCAGTCAATCAATCAGTCAATCAGTCAATCAGTCAATCAATCAATCAATCAAAATATTTGTATAGCACCACTGGTAAAAGGGAATTTTATCCCTAATTTTACTACACTTTTACCAAAAAATAGGTTGACAAGCAAAAAAGGTCATCTGCAGTCTTTTCCCCGTAGTTTCAACAGACTTTACCCAAAAAACAGGTGTCACAGGCAAAAAAGTCCTGTGGGGGGATGCATCCCCACTCATACCCCACGAGGAACCGCCACTGGGCGCCACTATTATAATGCCTTCCACTCAAACTCCCGCGTCATTTTCGATTTTTCCGCAACAGATGATGTCAATGGACGATTTTTGGGGCTGGATGGAGAACACCTTTATTCCCTCGCAAAGGGCCGATAACTGGTACAACGGGCATCGGCCGATTGGACTCAGAGGCTACCTTAACGATGTCGTATCGAGGATCATGGGCTTCGCTACTATGAGGCAGCTGCGAATCAAGAAAGGTAAAATCAATGTCTTAAACGTATTGACAGAATTGATGATTAATTAATTATAGTTGTTAATTGGGGTGGGGGGCTTAATCCTCACCCAGCCACTGGCATAGGACGACCCCAATGGGAAGAGACAGTTTTGGCCTGAGAGTAATTTGGCCCCATTTTTGTTTTTTTAATCGACTACTAATTAATTACAACACCTATTGGGTTAATCGTCATCTTCTTCTTATTATTAGTCATCATCATCATCATCATCATCATCATCATCATCTGTACCGCTTTCAGTATCGTCATCTTCTTCATCCTCACCATCGTCACTCTCTTCGTCATCTTCCACTTCATCATCAGCATCGTCAGTATCGCTTTCATCACCTTCATCTTGAGCTTCATCATCATCATCATCATCATCATCATCATCATCATCATCATCATCATCATCATCATCATCATCGTCATCAAAGCGTTTGAAATTATCATTTTATTCCTAATGTAAATACTTAAAACGCATAATAATTAATACAATATTTACCAGTACATCGCGTAATTACTATAGCAGTGTGAATTTTAAAGTTACTAATGTTTCTAATCGGTTTGACATTTGCGCCCCACAAAGGTCGATGCAAAGTGCCGTCTCTTATCGGTACCCTGATCCACGAATGCAACGTACCGTACTCGCCGAAAAACGAAGAAAAGGCGGACTACAACATCGGCTGGGTACCGAGAACACCTGACGACAATTCCACCGCCGTCCTGCCGGAATACCACTACAGGGACGCCACGAGCCTCGACGGCTACCCCTTCATGACGCGACACAGCCTCTACAACGGCGGCGGCTACGTGGCCGAACTGCGCGGGGATCGGAACGCCCTGTTCTCCAAGCTGGCCAGCCTGAAGCAGGGCGGTTGGATCGACAAGTACACCCGAGCCGTCTTCCTCGAGTTTTCCATCTACAACGTCCAGGCGAACATGTTCGCCTGTGTGACGATGGTGGCCGAACTGCTCGAGAGCAGCGCCTTCGACTGCTATTATTACATCGAACCGATGAACCTGCTCGGCGACTTGACGTCGGCCAAGATGTTTGTCCGCGTCTGCCAGGTCGGTGTGTTCGAGAAGTCGAATTTGCGAATTTTAGAAATATTTGTGAAAATCGGTGAATTTTACGCATTCTAAAACAGCAACTGAATTATTTTCAGATAAAATCCAGCAGTTCCACGCGTAAATTGTAAAGGAATTTCAATTTAAAAAAAGAAAATCAGAGATGCAGTACTTGGTACTTATACTTGTACTCGAGTACAAATTTTCAGTACTTGTACTTACATTTGTACTTGGAGGCCAGGTAGCCTACTTGTACTTGTATTTGTGCTCGAAGTTTTGGAATGCATGTACCTTGGAGGCCAGGTACTTGTACTTGAAATATTGTGTACTACTTGCTACTTCTCTGAAGAAAATAACTCGAATAAAAATCCAAATCAAATGATTCGCTTTAAAATTATTTATCAAACTATAGTGTGCAATGTCTCTATATATTCATGGTAAAAGGTAAAAAATATATGTAACACAAACTGTTTAATAATGACTACAGGATGTTGTCAAACAGGGGCGTAGCGACGAGGGGGTATATCGGTATATATACCCCCACCCAAACAAATCAGTCTACCTTAAAGTTTTTTGTGTGATTTACATGTGGTTATATGTGGTTTATGTGGTTTATAGTTAAGATTTATACCCACCCAAAATATTTATACCCTCCCAAATCAAATTCCTTGCTACGCCCCTGTTGTCAAACTAGTTCTTTTTGTACATCCAAAAAGTGTCCCTACTGAATTCTACTGAATTTTAAGATCGCAATTCGCTGAATTCTGTGTCAGATCATCTACGTCCTCTTCATCGTCTTCTTCATCGTCAGGGAGATCCGGAACATCTGGAAACAGCGCCGGATGTACTTTACGGAGTTCTGGAACTGGGTGGAACTGTGGATCATCGCGCTTTCCATCGGATCGGTGATCGTCTTCGCGTACCGGTACGTCATGACCGACCGCCTGCTCAAGATCTTCGCCAAGAGCGGCGGAAACGCCTACATGAAGTTCCAGGGCGTGGCGTACTGGAACGAGATTCTGCTCTACATGATCGGGCTGCTGGTCTTCTGGGCGACGCTGAAGTTCATCAAGCTGTTGAGGTTCAACAAGGTCATGGGTCTGCTCGGGTCGACCCTCCGCTACGCCTCGAAGTCTCTCGTCTCGTTCACGCTGGTCTTCGCCATCATGTTCTTCGCGTTCGTCCAGTGCTTCTATCTGATCTACAACGCCAGCCTGAGACGTTCTCGAACATCGTTCTGACCGCCGAGGAATGCCTGCAGATGATGGTCGGCAAGTTCAACTTCGGCGCGATCGTCCAGGCCAGTCCGATACTCGGCACCTTCATGTTCTTCGTCTACATGATCGTCGTCTTCTTCATCCTGCTGACGATGTTCGTAACGATCATCAACGAGGCGTTCGCCGCCGTGCGAGACGACATCCGCAAACAGTCGAACGAACACGAGATGGTCGACTTCCTCGTGGGACGATTCCGCCAGTGGACCGGCATCGACAGCCTGGTCGGCGGCTCCAAGGGCAACCGACTGGGGAAGCTGAACAACGCCAAGGGGCTGTCGCACGACCCGAAGGTCATCGAGGCGCAGATAAACAACCTACCGGAGCGTCTGGACCGCTTTCTCGACTCCATCAGCCAGGTGTATTTCCAGCAGGACAGCCTGGACAGCATACTCGCTGGTCACAACGGGTCCGGCAAGAAGCCCGTCAAGGATACAAACATCCAGGCGGCGCTGTACGGCAAAAACGGAAGTGGCAAAGGTCATCAGGGTGTCCACCAGAATCCCAATATCTTTGGTGTACCTGGTTCCGACCGCGATCATCAAATGCCGAACGTGGACCATCCTTAGAACGCTCAGAAATTCGACGTCAGACATTTACAACACCCGTTCGCGAACCAACTCTCGTTTATATATCGATTAATTCTAATCGCGTAGTAACGACGAATACTCGTTAGATTATTAGAATTAGATATTCGTGCCTCTCCTGTCGTGTTTCTTCAAAATTGAAGACAAATTTCGCCTGCAAATACAGCATCCACATGATCTTATGTATAGGCCTAAACATACAGTAACTCGACGTACGACTGGTCACAGAGGGTCTATCAAGTAGGTATTATCTAGACTAGATTAACTTGTTCTTTGACAGCAGTATTTGACTAACAGTCTGACATTCGGTGGTAAACTGCTGGAATTTTCGTGAAAAATGCTAGGCCTATGTGTGTTTGTGTGTGTGTGTGTGTGTGTGTGTGTGTGTGTGTGTGTGTGTGTGTGTGTGTGTGTGTGTGTGTGTATATTGTGATCGTATGTGACTATGCACTGTTTAAATGCTTGACGTGAATAATTATAAGTGAATTATTTTGCCAAAATACACAATTTACTGCAGATTTCACCTCCTTCGGTTGACCTTCTCTAAGACAATTGACCTTTATTTGACCTTTGATTGCTGTTTCTGAATGCATTTAACATTTCTGTTCATTTTACTTGTCAGACATCGCAGGTATACCACAGAGATTCAACGACCGTTTTTGGCAGCAAAGATCAATCGAGTATTAATGGATTAACTATAGGCATATACAGTACGCAGTACGCTACAACCAGTGGCGTATTTAGGATTTTGGTAAGGGGGGGCCAGACACTTTCGACCTGACAAGTTACAACTTTGGAAAAAAGTTGACGACCTTTTTTTTACTTGACATCAAGACCAAAGGGGGGGCCATGGCCCAAATGGCCCAATGGTAAATACGCCACTGGCTACAACCCCTTGTAATCTATTGTAATACATGAAGTAGATATCGTTTGTGTAAGTTTCTATCGTTGTTTGTAGAAATAAACGCGCAGTTAAATGATTCATTCCATTTCTTCTTGTTTATTCAAACTCAATAAGTCTTAATCGTTTGATTTCAATTCAACATCATAGGCGCAAACAGTGGCGGTTACAGGATTTTTTGGTGGGGGGAAGAATGAATTCATAGAAAGTTGGTGGGTGGATGAAAATAGAAGGAAAAGTCAATAAACTTTGCTGAAAAAGGCTGAAAAATGAATTTTCTCCCTAATTTTAGTATACGCTTTTACCGAAAATAGGTCGACAAGCAAAAAGGTCATCCCCATTTAGTTTTACTTACTAGACTTTTACCCAAAAATAGGTTTTCACAAGCAAAAAAAGTAACTCCGAAAGTCCGGTGGGGATGCATCCTCACTCATTCCCCATGTTGAACCGCCACTGGGCGTAAACTTCTATTAGCCCCAACCTCACTTTTTGAGAGGGTACCACAAGAAAGAGGGAAGGTTCCCCACTTTTTCATCCATGTTTATTGCCATTGGATTTCAACGTCACTTTATTGTGCTAAATAAGTTAGTCAAATAAGCTAATGACATCGTGAAGCAGTTACCAGAATTCCCCCTCCTCCCTCATCCCAAAGTTGCACTCACCCTCGCTTTTTAAACTGTGGCGACTGGTTGATGTGTGTTTGACGCCCCCTCTTCAAAATTTCTGATTTCACTTCATTCTGGGACTTTATTTTAGAATAGACCGCCCCTCTGTCGCTAGGCAACCTGTTGAATATTAGCGCATGTATATTTAAGAAATAGCCTATAGACACAAATACATAATTAGCAATTATTATGCGCATATGTTATTAGTCGAATAGCGCTAGAAAAAAAAACGTCTATATACGAGTTATGAGACTGTGGTAAAAGGTAAAGGCAGTGCAGCAATGCGTACACGCACCAGTGGCGTAGCCAGGAGTCCGGAATGGAAGGGGGACTTCGACATTTTTCGGCCCAAAAGCTTGACGAGCAAAAAGGGTCATCGCCTCAAGTGCTCTAAAGACTATACAATCTGGTGCGATCAGAATGGGGGGAGGGCGAGCCCCCGGGCCTCCTCCTAGCTACGCCAATGACACGCACACACATACGTACAGCGGGATAATTATGATGAGAGAGAGAGAGAGAGACAGACAGACAGACAGACAGACAGACAGACAGAGGAGAACTAAGTGACATTTCGTAGAATCCTAAATCAACAGCATAATGATTTGGTTCTGGTAGAGACAGATGGACAAGACAGACAGACAGACAGACAGACACAAACAAAACTCGATGAAAACAGACAGACGGACAGACAGACAAACAAGCAATGAAGAACAGCAGGAAATTCTGCTAACTGTACAATACAACTGCTAGAAAAAGGCTTCATAGGAGCAGATGCTATCGAAAATCACAAACGGGCATAAATCTCGAAATGCGACGCCTAGCGACAGATGGCGGGTCATTTCACACGACGTCTCAGCGACACTAAAGGACTCGGCCATAGCGTATCCTCAGTGTGACGGTACTGGATAAAACGTACCTCAGATATAACGTACGGTACTCGATTTTATGGACCCGTTAAGTACGTTAGAACGAAGGGATATATATATATATATATATATATATATATATATATATATATATATACATACATACAGAAAATATGTATATGTATCCTCCGTACTTCGACCCCAAAGGATTTTTGACAAAAATTGTCTGGAGACATGTGGTTAGGCGTTTTATTTTATTATAATTGTATATATTATATATTAATATAATTATATATATATATATATATTATATATTATATATTATATATTTTATATATTATTTATATATAATTACAGGTTATAATTTACAGGGCTTTTTCAGTGAGAACGCACAGGAACATGCCCACGCCTTTTTTGCCAGTTTCAGGAAGTTGATGTAAAGCCTTGATATAGGCCTAATAGGCTATTAACTCTTTGAATCTCTTTCGTTTTCTTGTAAAAGTCGTTTATTCCCTTAAATAATAAATTATCCTGCAAATTACGGTGTTCATGGAATCATTTCGGACGCGATTCCGGAGAAGCATTTACTTCTGACGACGGCTGCAACGTAATACTAATAGGCCCTATGTATATAGATCGTAGCAATTGAGCCGCAATCATGCAGTGTTGGAGTTGTGAAATCTGAGCTGAGGGGGGGGGGGTGGGCGGGGGGGGGGGGGGGTTGAGGGACTGAAATATTCAATGAATGACAGAGACTGCATGTACCCGATATGCGACTTTTGTGGAAGTTGCAAAGTTAGCTTGGGGGAGGGGGGGGTTCAACTTCCCCGGCAACTCCAACACTGGCAGTAATTTGAGCGCATAAACCTCATATTTTTACTTGTATTTTCCTTTTTCCGGGGGCAAAGCATCGTACACCCGCCACCCCTCCCCAAATTCTATTCCCTCTGAGTCCAAGGAGTCTAGATGAAACACTGGAGTGACTGGACATTGGCACCCCCTCCCAGTGCAGCTATGGGACACCTCCCCAGAACGCAAATTCCTGGGAATTAGAATGGTTTTTGAGTCATTAAGCTAAACATATTCTCCAAATAAGTTACTATAACAATGGAAATCAGTTATAGCAATGGCCAAGAATGTCCCGACCTTCCGCAATGTTTTTCATTCGCCTTTGTCCCAGACAGACTTAGGGGCCGTCCATAAATGACGTGACACACTTAGGGGGTTCAAACATCTCTGACGATGTGTGGCCGTGACGACGGGGTTTCCAGAAATGTGACGTCACATAATACTGAATATTTTTATTATATTTACTGCAATGCTAAGTTACTGCAAAATTGAACGTATTTTACACTTATAATTATTATGCACTTCATTTTTTTAAAAGAATTTGAAAAAGTTTCTGAATATTGTTTCAACTATAGGCCTAATAATTATAATGAATGTTTTCAAACGAAACGTCAATTTTGACATTCGAAAGACGACAAGAGGAAGGGGGTTGTGACGTCATATTTGAGGGGGTCTGACTTTTCGTGACGACGTGTGACGAAGGGGTGTGGGGAGTAAAAACACTGCCAAAATTACGTTACGTCATTTATGGATGGCCCCTTTGCTAAATCGACGCAGGGAAGATAGCACATACCAGATGCTTTATCTGGTCTCTAATTCTCTATCCAATGCAATTTTCCTCGTATAGGCCTAACACGACCACCGCATAAGATTAATAATTGATAAAAATTAATTAATTGTGCTGAGACATATCAGACATCATAAACACACCACTAAAATAATCATAGACCTAGTGATCGTTTACGTTCTAGCTTGGCATCGTTAACACGAACTTATCGCATATCCGGAATCAGCCACTTAACCACTTTCCTACTGAGTTATAGATTTTAAACCCGGATTCACGCCCCGAAGTAGTGATGTGCGGTAGGCCTATGGGCATTATTAGCCCGGCCGGTTTTAAGACAGGGGCAGCTAGGCCCGACAGGGGGGGATGCAAAGTCGGTAAGAGAAGGATATATGACCTTTTTATGCTCCAAGGTTTTTGGGCAGAAAACCTTCTCCCCAAACATCAAACTCCTCCCCAATGTCAAGATGGCTAAATAAACACTGAGCGAAAAATACCCTTAAAGTTTTTAATATGTGTTTTAAGATTTTCAATGTTTTTATAGATTTATGCCCCGCCCCAAATCACGTTATACCCACAATCAAATGCCTGGCTACGCCCCTGTTTTAAGATAATGCCGCGGTGTTAAACGTGACGGTATTACATACCTCGGGCTTGCCGAAATATAACTTGACTTATCGTCAAGCGGTACTGATTTTATGTAGGCCCTATAGGCTAAATTTAATAAATGGGAGCTTTGGCAGATGGCAGAGTGGGTTAAAAACGTGCTGGAGCGTCAGGCTGACGGTCAGCGGGTTCAAGTCCCAGTTAGCGCCCCTATAGTGGCTGATAGTGTCTCACAGGCAGTGATCTCCGTTTCTAAGCCACAGCCAATCATGCTAAGTTAAGTTTTCAAGATAGGACTAAATTTTTACCACTGTCAATAAATGTCAACCTTATCTTTGCGGACTCGAACCGTTCCATCGTCAGAAATCGTTGTAGTCATTTGTTGTTTAATGTATAACATTAAGTATAGGGTCCCAACGTTACAGTTTACGGTTACTTCGTGGATGATATTACCGGTAATAGTTGATTGGAATTTGTCTCAGAGTGATGACGTCACGAAATACCACGGTGTGACGGTATTTTTACGCGGTGTCTTATCGTCTAAGCTAAATACCCTGAAGCTACCGTCGTCTAAAACGCAGTAAACGCAATAATAATAATAATAATAATAATAATAATAATAATAATAATAATAATAATAATAATAATAATAATAAAAAATGGCGCTAAAGATTATCTAATAATTACCGAATAATTGGCATTATTATTTCAAAGTGACCAAAGCGTCAATCACTGCAACTGGCCCACCATCGTACAGCGGCACCGATGCGCTATCTTACTGCACCCGGTCCAACTTTCCCTGTAAAAAAACAACAGCGCTAGACTAGACTATAGAGCCGCCCTCCCCCACCCACCCACCGGGCTTCGCCGTGGCGTGTGGGTGTGGTCTATTTTCGCCGCCAGACGGCCGGTGAGCAACAATTACGAGGAAACGCGGTTCATTCATGACAAGTGACGTCATGCCTCAATCCCTTTCACCATTGGTCAAGGCGTGATCGATCATGCGCACGTGATCGGTGCGATGGGTGGGTGGGGCATCGATGATGCGTTGTTGTATGCTCTCCTCTCTGTCTGTCTGTCTGTCTGTCTGTCTGTCTGTCTCTCGCCTGCTATTCTTCGTTTGTCGGGCGGCCTATTAATATAACACGGGCGGGTCTCTGGCGCTGTGGTAACGGCGAAGAAGATTCGTGTGATCGTGGAAACGATGCTTTTCGAGAAAAGGATTAATTTTAGTAAATCCGTATGAATAGACGCACACACACACACGCGCGCGCGCGCACGCGAGCGTTGTCCCTCTTAATACACCGGGAATTCGGGCTTTGTGTCCTCCGGAATCGTCCTGCTGCCGCCTGCCGAAGACCGAGAAGGTAACTACCCTACGTGCTGATCCTCTGGTCGAGTTCTCGGACAGACAGACTGAGGGGCCCTTCGGCGACCGGCGTGCACCGAAGAAACCCGACCGCCGTCACGATAACAGGGGCTTCTGGCGTCGACGGCCCACATTGGAGGCGGGCGAGTCTACTTACAGACTGCGGCGCGCTGTCGGCCGGCTGTCTTCACTCTCTTCTCTTGCGCAGTATACGAGATATTATGCGTGACGCAGATTGTTGGGTGGCGGTTGGGAGTTCGGTGCTCGAGGTAGATAGGGTAGAGACAGACAGACAGACAGACAGACAGACAGACAGACTGACAGTCTGCTCTGACTGACTGACTGACTGACTGACAAGCAGACAGAGGGAGGAGAGAGAAGAGAGAGACATATAGAACGGGAGAGAGAGACAGAGACAGATATATATGAGAGAGAGAGAGACAGACAGACAGACAGACAGGATGGAGAGAGCATTTTCCGGATGGTTTCAGATAATCGGATTTGGACCTTAAATCCGGTGCAAACGGTCAGTATTCGTAGCTTGTTTCGGTACGCTTTTTGTACTGCGTATCGTAGGCGTATTGCGGATAGGTTTGTTTACAAATTATTGTGCGCCGTCGTATTATTTACCTGCTACAGAAATATGTTACGAAATTTACGGTGTGTTGTGCTTTTACAATGTTCTTAGAACAGAATGATGTTTTAAATTTACGATTTTCCCCCACAAGTGGTGCCTGTACTTTGCCACAGAACTGGTCTGGCTTTTCTGAGAAATGCTTATTCTGACGTAGGTTGGTAGGTCATTCTGAGGTTGATGACCTACCTATGTAGAGGTCTATAAAATGCTATTCTATAGTTGATGGCTCATTGGTAGTTTCATAGCTGCGACCAAGGTTGATTATTTTGATCTTTGGTATTTTAATTCGCGTAACGTTAACCTTTTAGGTATATGAAAATTTGTGATTATTATATTAAATGGACAAATTAAAAAATGAAAACAGATGAACCAGACACAGAGAGGAATGGAAACAATGGAGCCCTGAACCTGTTCCAGAACAGAACAGGATGATGATGATGATGATGATGATAATAATAATAATAATAATAATAATAATAATAATAATAATAATAATAATAATAATATAATAATAATTATTATTATTATTTTAAAAAAATATTATTATTATAAAATACATGGTTAATACTATTATTATATAAATTGGCTGGACTGTTCTTAAATGATTTCTGCTGTTTTGTGAATATTGTAGGTTGTTTTCGATGCAAAATTGGATTGGATACAAATTGGATGCAAGCTCAGAGTCTGGTAGGCAAATTGGAGCTAATCATTATTATTGTCACAAGATGTGACTTGTGCCGTAAAGCCTAGTAAATATAGCTTGTACTTAGTTCGATCACGGTAATGATTACTATGCTATTTGACTTTTGATAATTTTGGCATCGAATCGATAACCATTGACAAATTAAGTGCAATCTTCAATCGACTTCTATGGCGCCACTATCATAACGCATGTGTTATCGCCCTCTGCTGGATCAATTGAGCCAAGATCTTGTATCGTTAGACAAGGATAACTAATAAATACACTGTTTAAAACTGCAGATGAAAGAATAATATTTTAAAAACACAGAATTTAAAGAATTCTACACTGGAAGCACGTTATTGTTATAGAATTATAATTAGGAAGGAAGTCCCATTAATGCAGAGGAGACGACCTAGCCTGCTATTTATAGACAGTTTTCTTTGTTCAGATCTTATTGTTCTATAACTTCTGTTGCAAGAATAAACGTGTTAAAGTCATAAAGAGCTTTGTAATTTCAGTTCTGTTCCCAGTTGAATCTGTGACTTATTGGAGTCTATAGTGTCCGTCACAAGGCGATTGATGTGTCAAGCTCATACTTAGCAATGACATCCTGAATTATAATTTGCGTAATTAAATCTGCATTATTCTTCTTCTTATTATTATTATTATTATTATTATTGTTATAATTATTGATTTTTGAAATAAAGGACAAACCATGGTCCTTTATAAAAGCGATAAAGGACAAGGACTCAGAGGTGCATTAAAGAACTGTCCTTTGAAATAAAGGATGGTTGGCAACCCTATGTATTCTTGTACCCTTGTACCCCCTTGTACCCCCCCCAGTCACATCTTGTGACAATAATAATGATTAGCTCCAATTTGCCTACCAGACTAAAAAGGATTGCTGAAGACAGAACGAAGTGGAAACAACTCATGACCGTCAACCTTCAGATATGAAGATGACACATGATGATGATGATTATTGTTATTATTATTATTATTATTAGTATTATTATGATTGTTATTATTATTATTAGTATTATTATGATTGTTAACGCGCGTTAGGTCGTTAATTAAGTGCAGAACAATTAAGGTATGAACAACTTGTCCTAGGTCGCTGCGTAGTGGCTGAGGTGAGATTGGGACCCGCTACCATTCGGTAGATAAGTGTTTGGTTTTGACATGACACTAAATTTGACGTTTGACCATTCTTACATGGACAGAGACGCGTGGAAAGGCTACAGGTCCGAGACTGCATTGGGGGGGAGGGAGGTACAAGGGTACAAGAATACATGGGGTTGCCAACCGTCCTTTATTTCAAAGGACAGTCCTTTAATGCACCTCTGAGTCCTTGTCCTTTATCACTTTTATAAAGGACCATGGTTTGTCCTTTATTTCAAAAATCAAGTCATGAAAACACACATTTCAATTGAAATTTCCTTTTTTGCTTGTCATCCCATTTCAGAAGGGAGATGACCTTTTTTGCTTGACATCGTATTTCAGAAGGGAGATGACCTTTTTGCTTGACATCGTATTTCAGAAGGGAGATGACCTTTTTTTGCTTGTCCCCGCACTTCAGAAGGAAGTTAACCCCCTTTTCCCCGCACCGGGTGACACCAAGGTTTTTCCGCACCAGGTGTCCTTTATTGCAATTTGTCAAAGTTGGCAACCCTAAGAATACAAGACCTTTCTTATCTTGGTTTTTGTAATGCCCAGATTTTACACGTCATCGATTTATTCTCTTGTGTTTCCGCTTCGCTATCATGACACGTGACCATGACACACGTGACCATGACACACGTGACCATGACACGTGACCATGACCCGTGACAAGCAAGTATTCGGAAAGTTCACGGATGAGATTATAATCAGAATACAGTAGTAAGAATTACAATGGAATTGACATGATTTCTAAACGGTGTTCTTCATTAGGAACGGTTATGGTCATCGACAAAACCTGATGCTTAGGCCTACTTAGTATTTGGATTTAGATTATGCTTATTTTTCTGCATTTAACACTATCAGTTTTTAAATCTATCCAATGAACAGTTAAGGATCCCGGATATATCCGTCCATTTTACATTGAGTTCCAGTTAAATACACGGTTAAGGGGTTAATGTAATGTAATGCAGCATTTGTATATAGTGCCTCTTATTTTTCTACCAGGGATATTTTTACACCCGCACGACACCCCAAACCCCCCTCGCCCCATTTGAGACTGACACCCCCGCCCCCCAATTTCAGCTATGGGATGACCTTTTTTTGCTTGTCAGATTTTTTTGGCAGGGGACCCCAGACCCACCTCCCACATTTATTATCCTGATTTCACCAGAGGCGCTCCTGGCATTGGAAGTTGATTATCCTGGCCCCAGTTGAGACCCTAACCCTGATTTAAACAACAAATGGTTGCCCCTGATTAGAGTTGCCACCCCAACGCCCCCACTTGCCAAATCCTAGAGCCGCCACTTTGGAGTCGCGTGATAAAGTAGTGGGACTTAGCTTTTGCATTGAACAGAGCGAGGGAGTAAGAAGCGAAGCCCGAATGGATGGGTTCAAGGCATTCCAGAGGGAGGGTCCAGTCACTGCAGTCACTGATTGTGGGTCGAAAACTATAAGGTCCAGATAAGATTTTCAACTGGTCCACTGGGGCCACGTTAGACCAATTGGGGCTAGCCCCAAAATGCCGCGTGAGCCGTGAACTGACAGTTTTGAGAGGGCACAATATAACAGATTTTCATAACTTGTCCGAGCAACGGTATTAACTTTGAGTCATTATGCGTTGAAGTGTTTGGCGTTCCAGATTTTGTCGACCAAAAGGTACGGCCAATGCAAACACCAAGTACTGCCGACCTGCCCTGTACTCGGCATTGCACTCTGCATATACGAGGTGTTTATAATTTCGCAGCGATGCTCGCCATATAGCCTAAGCACACATACACACACACACACACACACACACACACACACACACAGAGCGTTTGCACGTAAATGGTAAACTACAGTACAACCTTGAACGTTGCTTCGGAACTACAGTGGCGGGTTTGAACTTGAAGTCGATTTTATTTGGCAACGTAGGCGCAGAATTTCTTAATGACAGCCGAAGCAAGTCACTAATAAATAATAACACTGCAATAATAAATTGAGAGGTCACCGTTATTTTGCACAAAGAGTGCAGTGCTTATGCAGCGTGGTGTTTTGGGGAAAAAGTGGGGGAAAGATTTCTTAATGTTTTCATTGTGCTAAATAAGTTTGTCAAATAGGTTAACGACGGCATGAAACTTCTCCCTTGCTATGTATAGAATAGACCAGTGGGGTGAGTGGGAGGGAGGGGGAAGGTTAGTAAGCAGTGATCAGAAAATTCCCCTTTCTGCCAACAAATATCACACTGTATGCTATATTATGTAATATATATTATTATTATTATGTAATTCCAATCAATTTGTGTAATCGAACTGATTGTTATGACTTCTGCTTATTATGACGCATAGGCCTACAGTATACACGCACATTCATATCGTTATCATGTGCGCGCTAATCACCGCTATAGACTATAAACAGGTAGATCCAGCCAGTTAGCGGGTAGATGATTTACGGTGTAGAAGGCAGGCGAATATATTATTGTGCGCTTGGAAATAGTTCGGGTTTTCTCTGAGCATTTTCGATGTCCTTTCTAACGATAATGCCCTTTGAAATCCTGAATTAAGACCCAAGATTCATAGCGCACAGATGGTTATCGCCAAGACGTCAACTCTAGCCGACCCAGACTTTAACACGGTAGGTTGCAGCAAATTTAAAGGAGGCCTGTACGTGTGATATCAAGTAAAGGCGATGCTTGCTACTAGCGCTATCATATTCATCCCTCAAGTCGCTGTAATAGCTAGTATTAAATTTTAGCTTGTCGTGTACAGTGGTTCTCACACAGGGCAGTCCCTACTGAACCACTTTAAACCTTGTTATATTATTATATTATGTGTATTAAGCGAGATTGAAGGGGAACATTGTGCCATGAATGTAAGAATGATCACCGCGAAGATTGCCTGCTTAGTTGTCTGGACTTATATCAAAATTACTGATAACGTAGTTTCCTCTTTTATCTTTATTTGACTTTCAAATAAATTTTTGGCTAATTTGCAAATTACTTATTTTATTAAATGTTCCATTTAGCAAATGGTTAAATAATACTCATTAGTTAAGTCAACGTATACATTTTCCTGTTCTTTATAGCTAATTATGTAGCCTACAATCAGCTGGATCATTATGTACGTCAATTTCAAGGGATAAAATACATTTCAGTCGAGTTCAAAATCGAACGCTATAATAGATAAATGTAGATTTTGTCAGACTTTCACGGAAGATAATGATCAGTTTGTTGGATGCAATAATGGCAACGTTTTCTTTCCATTTGCTATAATTCAATCGGCTTTGAAGCTCTCTCGTCACTGACAATTTACACTTTTACAGACCTCACTGGCAATTATTATGCACTGTGAATTCGCAGACTAATCTGTTAAGGAAAAGTCGTGGTATATGGACAAAGTTTATCATTCCTTCAAGAGAGACGGGCTTTCTTATGAGCAATGCCGTGCTTTTACACGACTTACTACGAAAATAGCCAAGATTTGAGTAATTGTCAAGAGCTCAATTTCTTCTTATTAAAACGTTTCATCGGCCACAGGGGATGATTCCAGAAATTTTTAGGTGCTTAATTTGGCGTGAGATAGTGACATCTGGCGCCTGTTCTTCGAATCAATATATACTTACTCTGGTAAAATTCTGTACAGGATTCCTAGGGGCTCCCCCAAATATTCACTTCTATAGCACCAGTTCCAATACACAAGGGTATCAATCGATGGTACCAGTGTTTATTCTAGGGTTTCTCTGGGGGAATTCCCCCCATCCCAAGTTATAAATTCCCCACCACATTTTTTATATTTTGGCTTGGGGTGAAATTTCCCAAAAAATTTGACGACGGGGGTTTGGACTTGGAGAGGGAAAATGTAAGGATGATCTTTTTTGCTTGTCAAAACAAGACAAACTTTGTCCCCAAACATGTCAAACTCCCCAAATGCATAGGTGGCTAGAATAAACACTGGATGGTAGTTCCAATCCATCCGCAAAAGACCAGATCATTCCAGAGATCAGTCAGAGGGAAAGAGCAAGACCGACTATGGGGGGGGGAGGCTAGGTGTCTAATTAAAATTACATTTATGAAATTCTCTGTCCTGAGCTACAACGTGGACGGTAAATCATTCAATATCAGCGTGCATCACCTGTCGCGTCAGTCTCAAGGATGTTTAGAGTCAATGTTTAATGTTTCTATGTAAATACGCAGCAGGGGAAAAAGCGGCGTAGGCCTGCCCTTAAGATAAACTGTAAGTGGTGTCAATTTTACAGCAACAAGCACGCAGGTCATAAATCGAATTACCGGTAGATGCGATGTGGGGTTGTTCGTGGCACAACATATACGTAAATGCATCATATGGAGGGGAGTTTAAGATCCGCCTTTTAGCAATGGTAGCGGCGGAGATTCGATACGATTTACATTACGCATAAGCCCCATGCTTGCAAATTGGATCATTTATTTACTACAGTTGTAACGGATCTATAGTAGTGGCTACAGTTTTTCAAAGAGGCTGGCATTTGTTTTGTCCTAACTCTCTTCGCTGCAACTATGATGGTGGTGATGATGATGATGATGATGATGATGATGATGATGATGATGATGATGATGATGATGATGATGTGATGCACTATTAATCCAAAATTCCTGTTATTTATTTCTGAACGTTCTGACCATATTCGTAGCGACTTGAGCCCCGTTGTGAATTAGTTTTAGGTCTCCTGAGGGCAGTGGCGGCGGCTCTAGGATTTGGCAAGTGGGGGGGCGTTGGGGTGGCAACTTCTAATCATGGGGGTGGGGCAATCATTTGTTGTTAGGTATGTAGTATTAAGTATAGGGTCCCAACAGAGGGGCCACTGGGGGGCCAGGCACTCAATAGGGGGCACGGCCCTCCCTCCCCTGTGGAGCCGCCACTTCCTGAGGGTGAAATAACAACAGAAATACTAATTTGTTTGCCCAGCAGAATTGGCTGTCTGCAAAAGTACTCCGAAAGAGTTTAGATTTCCAGAATCTGTAGGCTATTGGGGGAAAAATCAAAAAAGGTTTTAGAGCAAGCCTACATACGAGTATTTTTCATTAAAAAAACTTCCCTAGAATAAGTCAAGTTCGACCTTATTGTGGTCCAAAATTTTGGGGAGTATTCCGACTCAGTTTTGCTTTATAAAATCCGAACGCTTGGCTGGTCATAGCAATAAACAAATATTTATTGAATCGAATAAAGTAGGTCTATCTCATATAACAAATACATCGGTTTATAATCATGGTTCGGTTTGCAGAGGGCTTTAGCCCCTCATCGATTGCCATGCAAATTGGGGTGGGGAAAGAACACTGCTCTCCCCAGCAGTGGGGATTGAACGTTTGGAGGTGTGGGAGCAGTCCGACTTTAACCGCTCTCTGGAAAAATCTACATTTAGGTCTATAATTAAAAGATATGTCCCTTAACGATTTCTGATTTACTGTATTTATACTTGGTCGAAATTTGACAGTTTTTGCCAATTTGCCATAATACTAATACTAATACTACTAATAATAATGTTTAAGGGGCTGTCCATTAATCATGTCAACAATTTTTGGGCAATTTTTGACCCCCTTGTCAACAACTGTCAACTTTCAGTTACCCCCTATAATTATGTCAAAAACTTTTGATCCCTCCCAAGATCAATAACAGGTCCCAATAACAAGGTTATTATTTTTGCGGTCATTACCATTTTTACCATTTTCCCCCTTTTTGCTCATCGAGTGTCAAAATGTGGTGGTGATGACTTTTTTGCCATGCTTTTTCCATTGTAATAAGTAGTATTCCATGAAATTTTCTATCTTTTGATTATTTGTAAAAAGTGAAATTGTTGACGTCAACTTCTCTTCACCCCTCTGTCAACAACTGTCAAACTTTTTCAACCCCTCCCTAAATTGTTGACGCAATTAATGGACAGCCCCTAAAGTGATTCAGGAGGCTTATGCCCTGTGTGAGAAGTTTACCATAGTAAACGGGTTTTGCCACAGTGTAACCTACATAAACCAACTTCGAAAGTCTTAATCGAATTCCTATCTAAGCTCTGTGAAGATAGTCGGCACTTATCAATATATAAGAGCACAAACATCGCGGGGGGGCAAGATTCATATTCAAAATCGAAATTTGAATTCGGCCGTAAATATTTTATTTTAACTTCGCTTCCTCCGGCGCAGCGCAAGAGGCGCCTGCCTACTAAGCAGCTGTGCTATAGCAGTCTGCATGCGGCGGGAGAAAAATCCCCACCCAGATATGTACCTACTAGTACTACTAGCTCATGCTCCTCCTCCCCCTCCCCCAACGTCACTGTTACCATGACGATCGAGATGTGCGCAGATTTACACTAGTGTGCGTTATATTAGTGGTCGGATGGCACACTTTGTTTGAGTCTGTTACTTAGGGACGGTAACCAACGCCAAATGGCGATTAGGCCTATTACTCATTCGTCTCTGTCCATTCCACGCTTGACCTACACGGGTCCTCCATTGTCTGTCTCCGTTGGCCCTCCCCCTATCGTGAACAACCTAATTGCGCCGTCTAACAGTCGGACAGTCTAGACGCTAGCCGCAATAAAATAAGTACCAGCTACCGTCGCCGTCGCCGCCGCTCTCTCGCCTCTCCCGCCCGTCGTGGGCTGTAGACACCGCCTACACCAGAGGAGCCGTGACCTTTGCTGGCCCTCGACATACAAATGAAGCATATTAACCCAGAAAGTAAGGGTAATGACACCAAATGCTCGGTCCAGATAGGTAAGAAGGAATGCACACCACACACACACACACACACACACACACAGAAAGAAAGAAAGAGAGACAGACAGACAGACAGACCTACGTACGAAATCATCAAGAAAAACAATGGAAATTAAGGCAATCGGGCGTTTATACTTGTCTAATGCGACTGCGTCGACGAATAACCTACTTAGGCTGATGTCACCGTATCCTGGTTGCAAGACACAAAGACCCCGAACAGTGCCAATGCGTGCACTGGCCCTTCACGTGGAATTTTCCACTTGTCAAGTGCAAACTCATTGAACACCTACGGGGCAATGTGCCCAAGGATCCTGACGACGAAGTAGCGCAAAAACCGTATCAGGCTATCAGATCGCTTAAAATTATGAAATATAGCAGCCTCATATTTTAAGAATTTCTCTTGTCATATAATAAAAAAATACGGAGAATGGTAAAATTTGGCTTACCTTAGCCTCTGCACAGCATTTTCATACATTTTATTCATTCAGTCTTTTACTAAAACCCTAGATTTAACAACCTATTCAGTACTTTGCTGTGTAGTACTTCTAGGGGTAGGAGGAATTGAGAAAATGACAATCTTACCCCTACCCCACTGTTCTAACTAAAAAATACAACTCTGGTGTAGGGTTTAATCTAGGCCGTTTCCGGAGGGGAAAATTGCCCTTTCCTCCCGGAAATTTCAAATTCCCCCCGGAAATTTTGGCATACTACATCAACTAACAGCAGCCCCCTAGCAGAATTCCCCCCGGCTTTGTCAGTTTCCCCCGGAGACCATGAGTCTAGATTAAACACTGCTTTGGTGCATTGAAATGAAACGGAAATATATTATAAGTGTCCCACATTATCTTGTATTAGCATAGATAAAGCAATGTCAAAATCACCCAAGAAAAGCAGGTAAAATGCAGTGATGGGCAACTAACTAAAAACATTAGTTTAACTACAACCAGGGTGCGATTTGTGACCTGGAGCAGTGGGAGGGGGGATATGTCGAGCTTGGAGAGGATGTAGTTGTTGGAGAAGTGTAGCAGTGATGGGGGGATGTAGCAGTAGGGGGATGCAGTTGGGCAGTGGGGGAAAACCCCCCTACTAATCGTTCCCTGACTACAACTAAATTTAAACTAGAAGTAGTTAAACTTTTAGTTGCAAACTAACTTTCTAAAATAGTTAACTAAAGTAAAAATATAACTAATTTTACAACTATTTCCCAGGTATCAGGTAAGTGTTCATGAAAATATAGACAATGCTTGCAACATGAACATGTCAGTCAATGAGCCATCTAAATCATCAATCATTGTCTACAGTATTTCATATTTCAGTCTTAGTCTAGACTGCAAGAACACAAGTTTATCAAGTTTGTTTGGAAAAAAATGACCCAGAAAGGAATAGATAAAAAAGGTACTGTTATTGAGAATTCGGGACACCAACTAAAAAGTTTTAGTTGAACTATTTAGTCAGGGTGCTTACAGACTTGACATTTTAAGTTCTCTGAGTTTTCCAGTGTTCTCCAGACAATTTCTGAACCGTTTCCAGATGCATTAGTCGTCATAAACTGTGGGTTTGGGCTATCCCAAAAAACTGATAGTGAAATTACTAACATGTATTACTTGTATGCATGCAGCTACAAAGGATCTGCTGTAGCCTAATTTCAACACGTGTTAAAAATTAGAAACAATTCACTTTTTGTCATTTTTGGTACGCGTTGAATTATAAACATTTCATTATGACGGATAAACTGACTGCTCAGCGTGAATTCCCTGAGTTACATCACAATTCCATGAGTTTTCCAGAATTGCCAAAATCCATGAGTCTCCCAGGTTTTCCAGTTCTGTAAGCACCTGTAGTAATTAATTAGTTAACTAGTTGCCAATCACTGGTAAAATGTAACTCTCAAATCCTCTTCTCACTTTGTTGTTAGTTATCTTTAATATGTAACCTACACAACTTATAAGAAATGTTAGACATCAATAATGCTTAATGGTATTATGATCACCATATTGAGGTACAGTAATGGACACTCCAGGGCTCAAAGATAACACTTGTTTAGAACATCGTACGATAGTTAGGTGTGAAGTGCTCTCAACTTAGGTATCGCCTTTGCCATAGCGCTATATAAATTGTCAAAGATAATAATAATAACAATAATATTAATAATGATAATAACCACCAATATCAAGCATGCTAAAGAGTGCACAAAAAATCAATAGCAATACAATATGGTCACTGCAAAGAACTAAGACAAGGTAAAAGGCATTTTGAACACTGTAACATATACCCGGTACTATACTCTTGTTATATCGACTTGGAAACAAAAATAATTAACGTACAGATTCTGACAATTCGGTCACATGTGACATTTTAAAAAGCAAGTATTATCCAGGAGTCCTAATAAACCATAGAAAAGTGCGCAAGTCTGTAACATCGACATTTCTTTCGCGTTCAACTTTGCTCAATTTTTCCAATTCAGCAGAAATCGAGAAGCTAGGAAAGCAAAACATTTGTTTCTTAAAACATTTTACCTAAACATCTCAAATGCAAATTCAAATACAGTAGAACCTCGTTATATCGAACTCGTTTATATCGAAATCACGTTTATATCAAAGTTTGAGCGCCGGTCCCGCCAAAACAGTGTTAATGATACAGGAATCGGATATATTGAAGTATTTATCACAGTCCCTTGAACTTCGATATAACGAGGTTCTACTGTATGTACCTATCTTAACTTACAATAAACCACTCTTTAATTCACAAGAAATGATAAATATATATGTATTCAAATAAAACCACAAGCCACACATGTGCAGTGAAATTTAGCCTAGCTTTAAACTGGCTACTTGACAGGATTGAGAGAAGATGAAGGATTGAGAAAAGTTATTAAAAAAAGTACTGGTACGTAAAGCTTCACCCATAGGCTCATTGCCTGTAGGGTCTGGTGCTGATACCCGTTTTTGTGGCCATCAGCCCATAGGTGGCTAAGCCATTCATCGGCGGACGGTGGCCAGCCTTTTCTGCCAAACCTATGGTTACCTTGGACCATAAAAAAGAATTGGAGAAAAAAATAATAGCAATAGAAAATAAATGGTTTAGAAGAATATTAAGGATTGGATACAAAGAACATCTAACAAATGAAGAAGTTAGAGAGAGAGAACACTGCAACCAAGCATCATTGAAGCAACCAGAAAGAGAAGAACGAAATAGACTGGACACATACTCAGAATGGAAGAAATAAGAAACCCAAAACGAGTTTTCAACTACAAGCCAGAGGGAAGAAGATCTAAAGGAAGACGGTGGATGGATGGATTGGAAGAGGATCTGAACATGGCAGGGCTAGATCTCAATGGAAAAACTGACGGAAGACACCGAATGACTTTAGAAGAAATAGCAAAAGACAGAGAACTTTGGAGAGATCTCATGGAGAAGTCAATAGCTGGACACAGCTGGAGGACGTAAACCTGACCTGACCGCATGGTTACCTTAGCGATGTTGTATTCGCTACTGATTTTAATACTGCAATTAAGTGAGGGCAAATCAACCCCAGGGCTCCTGCAAGTCTCAAACTCACTTCCATCAGTTCTACAGCCCAATGATATTACCACTCATTTATCGTTGTAAAAAAGAATTGATAGAAAACAGCACCATCATCTACAAAATGATGACGAGGATGATGATCATCAGGGAAAAACATATCCTGATCAAATGATACTTGGCTTGCAATCAGCGATATTGGATATTGCAACTTTTATAAATGAAATAGAAAATGAAATTCATGTATTTTGTAACATCCACGTGAGCCAACCAATGCCATTTCGGTCTTTTACAAAGTCTAGAATTGAGCTACTATTCCTGAATATATAAATATACACACAACCAATGTCATCACCGCCTTCTTTTTAACACCCTACGTGTGGTTTATTATGGTCGCGACCTTTGCACGAAATTAAAATTGCCCCAAAGTTAGTCAATTTGAAAATTGTTACCCAAGAGAAATCTCATGCGCACACAGACCCTCAAGAATCAGAAGTAACATTGCATACAACAGCCTATTTGTAATAAATCTAAAATTAATTTAAAAACTAAATCTATTCAATTTAAATCCAGAAATACAAAAATACACTTTACCAGCTGTGGCAAAATCTTTTCAAAGTGCTCAACAGTCACATTCTTTGATCCTTCAGACTATCAAAAACAAATCCATATCAAGAACGATTACATAACTTCATAATGCACAGAAACGTCCGCCGATGGCACACCAAATCAAAATAATTCAAGATCCATGTCAAATCCAGGGACCCCGGTCAGATAAACAGGTGAGGAGAGATATTTTTATACCCCCCTAACACCCCTCCCCAATTTGAGGTTGACACCCCCCAAATTTGGTAATGCAACAATGGTATGTATACAAAATGCATAAGTCTAATTTCAGGCTTTTGTTGATAAATAAGAGTAGTAATAGGTGTTACAAAATACTATAGATTGGCACAATAAGTTCAATTCTGGGTCCAAATAATTCAGTTGAAGAAATCTGCATCGGTCACCATTCGATTGAGCTAAGTAGTGGCCCCAAAAAGCCCCCAAATCTGCTCACTGATTAAATTTCTACTCCACTTGAAATAATATTAATGATTTCATACTCCTAATGGTAACAAGTGTAACTGCAACCATTGATAAGTAATTGTTATTGTGCCAAAATGTGCTCCTAACTAAACAAGGTAGCTCAATTGTAAAGGCAAACATGAGGAGGGGGTCACTCAGGGGAGGGAATGGTGGTAAAGAAATGTTGAACATCTGGGGTCATTCAGGTTATATAATAAAAATCAAGGTACTATTCAGTTCTATGAAAGACAAGCTCATTGAACAAGCTTGACATTAACATAACTTATTATGTCAGGCGAATACATTAACCATCATGTAACATCATGGAACCAAACAGTGATTTATCCAGCCCTGTTAGGGAGAGATTTCCCCCAAAACCACAAAAATCCCCCAACCTCCTCCCCAAATCCTAGCACTGACAAATGTTTGCATTGAACTGTGTCTCTTCCCCTCCAACCAAGTCAATTTCCCCTCCCCTCAGGTCTGGAGTTTGGATAAAACACTGGAGCCAAATAAAACTCAAGACTTTAGCAAACAGTGAATTTTATAGTAAAATCTTAAATGTAGATTTTTGCATGAATATTCATTAAAGGACAATTAATCAAACTTGTCTCCTAAGTCACCTACCGGTATTTATTTAAAGCTTGAATTTTTCAAAGTACTCACTTTGGCCCTCTTTGCAGCACGAAGAGCAGCCTCTGAAGATTCAAAAAGAAATATTACTTAAATAAATTTCTTAAATATAATGGCAGAGCAAAAAAACCTGCTATTTCACTACACTGTTAGCTCGACAAATAATCCATTAGCGTCTTAACCCCTTAACTGGGGACCCCAGATATATCCATCCATTTTACACTGAGTTACAGTTAAATACCCAGTTAAGGGGTTAAGTTCAAAATAAAAAGCCTCCGAATTGGTAAAATTGACAAAAGATCAGTGCACAAAATTATCTAGCTTTTAACTGCTAAACTGTGCAAAATACTACTAGAAAAAGAAATCACGTTGAGGGAAGAAAAACATTCTAGTTGAAAATTAGATAGTTCTTGAATCTTCTAAGACTATTGTTTAGTTCAGCTATAAATAAGTTGAATTAGTCAAAATAACTCAAAGTGGTGGGCAGAAATGAGTGTTTACTAAAAATTTTCAGTAAATGACAACACAAATATGTTTGCATCAAGACCTTTACATATTATGACCAAAATGTTAAGTTGGAAAGTGTAGGTAAGTTCACAATCTGATAGTCATTTTACCTGATGCATAATTTTTTTGCTACTTCTGTTACTATCCATGTAACAAAACTCATGAGAGCGGAGGAGTGCCCTATAGACAAGCAGACCAGTCATGAACTCGATCCTCACATTAACCCCTTGATGACGCCGTAACGACAAGTGTCAAATATTAGTATTAGTAGGGTTCTGCTGTAGTGAATAATTGTCCACAGTGTGGAATAGATAGTTTCAACAACTGTGCAGTGATGTCTGGCTGGAAATCATGTGACCTAATGTCTGATGTCTGGCAAGTTTTGTGCCTAGATGTAAGTAGGACAATCTAGCAGCATCCATGCTGTAGTCAAGGGTTAAACACAAAGGCTAAGTATTTTAAGAACAGATGTAATGTGCTTGCATTGCTATAAATTACTGATTTACAGTGATTGACATCTATTCTGTAAGTTAACCCTTATTGGCATAAACCTTTCCACCATGATATAACAACCTTGTTCCATTTTTCTCATCCCAAATTATAAAACCACACAGAATCCATGCTTCAACTAAACTGTCAAATTTCTCAAACTTTCCCCAACAACTGTCCACTTGTGGTGCTTAATAAGCCTGTGCTCTTCTTTAAAATTCCAACAAATCAGGCAAAACACATCATTAATCCAACTGTATGCATATATAGTCTATACTTGTACCTTGAGCAAGTATCCGAAATAATTCTGTTAACTGAGTCAAAGCCGTTGAAAGAACTGAAACCAAATTCAAATATAAAATAAATATGAACTAAAATGCTGATTTTGAGAACAGTCAAACTATATTAATTCACCAAAAGCACTTAAACATATCTAACATAACTAAATTGAAACAAGCCAATAAAAGTATGGTGGGTACTGGAAATGTAAAACATCAGCTTCCCTAGATAAAAATAACAATGCATTGCAAATTTTGGATATCAAAAACACACAGAAACCTGTTTTCATTCTTTCTTCTGCCTTTTTACCTTTATACAACATATCTAAAAATAAATTCCAGTTAATTAGTATTTAATAGTTTTTGTGAAGTGTGCATATGACAAAATCTCTCCCTCCCCTTTAGTTAGAAATTACCCCAATAATCCCTCACTCTTTATCTTTTCATCTTTGAAGTGAAGCTGAAGCAACTTTGCAATAGTCTCCTAAAATTCAGACAAAAGTCATGATATATTCAAAGCAATTAAACACAGAGTCTCCTCTGATTAAATAAAACAGCGACTCAATCAATGATTAAGCAAAGCAAGGTTTCATATCATTCACCTAATCAAATCTAATCTAAAACTTCTATAGTGCCACTTCATAATGCACAGAAACATCAGCCGATGGCATAGCAAATCAAAATAATTCAAGATCCATGTCCCCGGTCAGGTAAACAGGTGAGAGTCTATGGTAGATAAGCCAAGTCAAATTGATGGGCTATTAATATTGTTCAAAAAATTGGTAATGGATTAGTAGTCGGCACATGCTGAGGCAATGAGTTCCAGAGTCTAGGGCGACATATCCAAAGTACCAGCAAAATATGCAACATTATTATGCTGAAGCAAGATGTAGTGGTCACATTCATTAAAGTGAAATCAGGAACACAGTCTGCCTCAAGTGATCAATTGCAAGGCTATTACAGCAATCAGTAAGTAAAACCTCGTAAATTTATATAGCGCTCTCGAGGTAGTACTTAATGGCGGTTTATTCTTAACAAATGGAGCAACGAATTATCTCAGTTGTCAACCCATTCAAACGTGCAGCGGACGAAAGATTCGTTAATATGGTCTGCGTAGCAGTTAAGTTGATTCGCTGGGCATTATTTTAAAAGCGCTAAATAAATCAGGTCTGTTGAGACTCAATACTAGTTCATTCAATACTGCGCGCGATCCCGGCTCCGCATTCGCCGATGTCTCTATATTGTGTTGTTATAATCCAAGAAGCTGTTACTAATAACTAAAACTATTATTATTATTCTTATTATCATCATCATCAATACTAATTATAATAAAATAAAATAGTACCTCTTTAAACGCGGCGCCTTCTCTCTCCGCCATTTTATTTATCAACAGGATTGAGGATTTACATTTAAAAGTAAGTAAGTAAATCTTGTTTGTAATTTAAATTGAGGGACCTAATTAAAGATGAAAGCGGTGTGGTGTAAAGATTGGACAGTACAGGCCCAAGAACGAATTCACGAGGCACTCCATAATCTACACTGCGAGCTACAGAAATTTGGTCAATATGTAGACCTGTTGTGAGCTTTATCAAATATACCGAACCTGAGGGAGAGTCGCTCAAACAAAATTTGTGATCTATGGTATCAACTGCAGCAGAGAAATCCAGGAGACAACGGAACGTTAAAAATGCCTAACAAAGTATCTGCACACGGTATAGCGTTGAAAGATACAATAATATTAACATCTGACTAGACTAGAGAGAGTCAGCTTAACAGCGTTCGATTTTGAATAAGATGTATCGAATTAGAGCGCTACATAAATTTTTTCTTTGCAGATGGCGGGTTATGGTGTTGTTTTGGTCTTGGGTTTTGGTAAATGTTTGCGATTGTAAAACTTGTTTGTTGACTTTAAATTATTATTATTATTATTATTATTATTATTATTAGTAGTAGTAGTAGTAGTAGTAGTAGTAGTAGTAGTAGTAGTAGTAGTAGTAGTAGTAGTAGTAGTAGTAGTGGTGGTGGTAGTGGTAGCTGTAGTGGTAGTAGTAGTAGTAGTAAAGTAGAGTAAAAGTAAAGTAAAATCTCGTGGATTTCTATAGCGCCTTGGAAAGCAGCACAACAGTAGCTGCTTATTCTTAGGCGCTCAGCCTCTCTTAAAATAGCTATGGGGAAGGTATGTGATCAGCCAGGCAATAGTCAACATCCAAAGGGCAGTGAGGCTAGGTTGTTACAGCTATGGGGAAAGTATATTATAAGGCAAAGGAAGTAAAATTCATCGGAAGGTATATTATAATTATCAGTCAGGCAATAGTCAACATCCAAAGGGCAGTGAGGCTTTAGGCTGTGATAAACTTTGTGATGACGATATTCTGCCTGAGGTTTTAGTAGTAGTAGTAGTAGTAGTAGTAGTAGTGGTAGTAATAGGAGGAGGCTAGGAGCAGCAGCAGTGGCAGCAGCAGTTGGGTAATAGCAGTAGCAGCAGTGGTTATTGCATTTTCTATCATATGTGTTAAATTTTAAGTCTGCAGTCGTATGTAATGCCTGATGCATGTACACTGTATTTGTTTTTGGAATGTTTTCATTTGCTTTAAAAATAGATGAAATATTGGAATGGAAATCCAGTCGGAAGATGTTAATGCAATGGCTGCTACCACCCGTTTGACCAGATCAGTTGCTCAGAAGCTCTCGGCAAAATTAAAGGAGACGCTTCACGAAGATGGTCGCAAGAAAGTATTGCGGCCCTGTCATGTCAAAATCGAATTAGACTCCGATGCCGATGTTGAGTCCATGCAACGCGCACCAAAGAAGGGTACCAACAATAATTTGGTACTGGATGATCAACTCATTTGTGAAAGAAAGCCGGACACTAGTGAGATCTTTGACCAGAAGAAAGAACTGGGCAAAGGAAGTAAAATTCATCGGAAGAATTTTGGGAAGGAGCCTGATCACTGGATGGAAGTTCTCAATAATATTCGTGAGATGAGAAAGAACAGAGATGCTCCTGTTGATACAATGGGTTGTGATAAACTTTGCGATGACGATATTCTGCCCGAGGTTAGTCAGGCATTTCATTTTCTTTGTTACTGAGTTCTACAGCTTTGATGGCAGGGAGTTCTCACTGCACAGTTGTGCACTAAAAATTTTATTTTCAGTAATAAAAATTCTAAAAATTCTGGTGAAAATGTAGCTTCTATAGCACCGGCTTTACAGCTTCATACACCAACAACCGACTGAACCACTGTGTTCGAACGTGAATGATTCAGCTGTGAACTGAAACCTCACGCTTTGTCATTTAAAGTGCTAGCTAGCTAATACAGCGGCAACAAACTGCCAAAGAGATGTGATTCCTACTGTCTGGAATGCAACCACGACTCAGACATCTGTCAGCTTGCAACTGCCAACCAGTGGTGGCATCAGGATTTGGCAAGTGGGGTGGGGGGAGGATGGGCTGTTTGGGTGGCAACTTCTAAGCATGGAGGCCAACCATTTGTTGATGGGTATGTAGTAGTAAGTATAGGTCCCAACTCCCAACTGGGAGGCCAGGCATTCAATAGGTGCACGGGCCCACAGACACCCCCATGTAGAGCTGCCCTGCTGCCAACTCCATAACACTCTTTCTGAAATGCACTGGAGCTTATCTTCATACCATTCAACTTTTTTTACTTTACATCTGACAGGCGAGTTGTAATTGTAGTGGAAGTGTTTCTCAGTGTTCTTCCAGAGTATGTATGGTGCTATATAAATGGTTTATATTCTTGTATTATATCATGAGCATGTAGCTTCATAGTCACTGAATCTTGCCTCCACCTCTAAAAGGCTTGGTACACGGCTGCTTTATCCTGATTGTTCGTGGCTACTGCCGCTGTAAATTTTATGTCCAAATTAATTTGGTGTCTTTAGCAGCCTTTAATTTTTACTTTTACTAACTGTACACGTATAAGTATTGTGGAGCATGCCTTATGATCTGCTTCGTTATTTATACAATACAGTACTATTTATGCTTGTTAGGCTAGACTAATTTGGGGGTTAATTTATCAAGTCATCTTTTATTCTTTTATATCATTAATCATCTTTGTACAATTTATATAATAGGTTTATAAGCCACATACTTAAACACACACACACACACACACACACATGTGTGTGTGTGTATGCATAAGTTAAGCAGTAACATTATAAGTTTGTGTAGGACTCGACAGTAAATCATGACCATTATATAAAAGTATATAATATATATATATATACAAGTTTATATATACAAGTATATATATATATATATCTTTAGGTGTGTGTTGTCATCATCTTGATATTGCTCTCTGCCAATTCTTTAGTGGCAATAGCTAGATACAAAATTTTTCCAAGAAGTTCTATCTTCCGTTAATCGTTTCCCTTCTACGATTGAAATTCCTTTCATGTTCATATCTTCTCTGAAGTTGTCCATCCACATTTTCCTGGCTCTTCCTCTTTCTTTATTTCTTTCTATTTGAGTGTAGAGTGTCTTGTATGGTAGTCTCCTTTCATCCATTCCGTTGATGTTCAGTATGTAATTATGTAATAATAAAATAGAAATACTAATATTTCTAAGGTGAATTTACAATTCAGGTGTGCTTTTGTTAAGGTTAGGCGCTATCAACTGCTATTGTCTTTGATGCTATCAAGTCAAACCAAGGACCAGGTGACATCTGCTGCCATGGGCAGACTTCGTGAGCACGGTTGCACTGTTGACAACATCATCAAAATGTCAGAGGAGACACTCGGACAATTGATTTACCCTGTCAGCTTCTGGAGGGTGAGCAGTTGTTTTTTAATATACCAGTTTTGCACTTATGCTAGAAAGTTTTTTGGAGCTATGTGGTCAGAGCAAGAAGACAGATCTATAAAGATAAGGTAGGTTTAGCTTTCATATCATGTGTTATTCAAAGCAACGGCCAATGTATTAACCCATTAACTGCGTATTTAACTGTAACTCAATGTAAAGTGGACGGATATATTTGGGGTTCCCAGTAAGGGGTTAAGAATTCAGCTGTTCTGTTAAGTTAACTTTAAAGATTTAAAATTAGGGCTTCGATTGATTTCCAACTGTGAACTTTTTGTTTAAGAAGTCAAATATATTGTACGACAGTCTCAATCTTGAGGTTAATATGCAATTTGATGGTTTCGTAAAATCTGTAGGACCATTATTATTATTAATTCTGACAATTTCATATAGCGCAATACGCATAGCGAAGGCTAAAGTCAAGAGCGCTTTACAAATGTCCCTAATAGGAGATATTAAATAAATATGTTTTAAGGTTCCTAGTGAACAGTTCAGGAGATGTCACCCTAGTCACGTCCGCCGGCAGGGAGTTCCAAAGCAAAGGGTTGCCCCTCGAAACAGACCGATCCCCAAATTTTGCTGTCGTAGACGGGGGTGGAACCACCAATTGAGAACGGCTGCTTGATCAAAGCTGCGAGCGACCATATTATGCTCAATGCTGTCATTTGCCCACGCTTTCTTTAGTCTTTTTATCTTGCTCGTTCCACGTACTGGATATTTGTTCCACGTAGTTGGCTATTCGGAGTAGCTGGGACAATATTTAGAACTGACATGAGGGTTTACCGCTTTAAAATACTTCTATATGTTATCTTTGTTCATCTAGATCTCCTGTTCCACATTTTATTGCTTGACTTGTAACCTCTTCAGTGCCCAGGCCGCCGGATATATCCGACGGCTTATTTAACTCTAAAGTGCCATAGCCGCCGGATCAATCCAGCATAAACCCATAGAGGCCCAGCAATATCAGGCACTGTAAATAACATTGCTACTGGCACGCTGGCTTTATGTAAAATATTGGGTTATGTCTGACCTGGTTTTTTAGGTTAGTTATTACGGGGTTGACCTATTCTTGTCTGGTTAAGTGCAAACGTGGCGGCTAATCGCTGGCACAGTCATTTTCCATATGGTTGGCAGTGAAAGGGTTAAATGGGCACGGTTATCTTGGATATAAGTCATCGGGACCTGGTATGATTGTATTATGAGGAGGGAAGGTAGTGGAGAATCCCAGTTTATGTAATATGACGTGTTGTGTTGGTGCTGATTAGTTACTGTAGTTTCATTGATTCTTTGAGAGCTTTCACTTTATTTTCGAAAATGATGCCTTTTGCAGACGAAGGCACGTTCAATCAAGCGTACAAGTGAGATTCTAAAAGATAAGTATGCGAATGACATACCGAACACTGTTGAGGATTTATGTAAACTCCCAGGTATGTTAAATTTCCAGCCATTGATTTTCCATATACGTGTTTGTGGTTCTTTTTATTGCCTGTACCTGGTATCTTGTGCCTAGGGTCCATCCATATGGTATGTCCGCAAAGAGAGGATAAAGAGGTTGGATTTAGGAGATTTTGCATATGTATGGTGTGAAAACGTGGGAGGGGGTTGAAAATATGCCTTTTTGCCTACGTACTATATGGATGAGCCCTTAGTCTGATCTCTTTGATTTTTTTAATTCTTACACAAATGTTTTGTGGATTTATATTGAAATTGAAATAAGTGTATGATATGAAGGTCATCCACTAATCCATTGCAACATGTAAACATATATGTGGTTTAGATTTAAATTTAAATTGTGTAACATTTCTTTTGAGGATCACTGTACACTATGATTATTGGACTCTGAGTAGCAATTGGAGTTTCAATATTTAATGTAGGGAGCTTTTATTTCAGCAGAGACCACTCTATGCTTTTTCAAGTAGAAGGAATTTCTGTGGTTGATTAATTATGATTTATATTTTAATTGGTGGAAATTCTTTAAAAGTTAACCTGTTTGTCTAGTATTTTTGTGGTTGAAATTTTCAAGGATTGTGCCACTTGGAATGTTTTGTATTGTGGAACTTTAGGAAATGGTGATTTGTTAAAAATTAAATTTTACACAATTTGCTTGTGCATGCCATCTGTATATAATTTCATGGTTAGTTTGCTTAGGACATATTATTCTGAACGGATGTTAGGTGTTGGTCCCAAGATGGCGCATTTGGCCATGCAGTGTGCGTGGAATATGGTAACGGGAATTGGAACGGACACACATGTTCATCGGATATCAAATCGTCTTGGATGGGCAAACGCCAAGCAACCGGATAAAACACGGATCGAGTTGGAATCCTGGGTTCCGAGGCAAGTATTCTATCATTCAAAGGTCCACTTGATTTGGATTTTCAGTTTTTGACTTCTCTGCCTCAAAGTATTGCATTCTGAAGTTTGACGAATGTGATGAGTTCATCCGTCCAGCATAGCTTATTTTTTATAGAAAAGTTTCAAACAGATTGTGACATATCCTGGCATATCTACCATAGACAGTCGCCTGGTTGTCCGGCCGAAAACCCTGGATTTGACCTGGATTACCCTGGATTTGACCTGGATTACCCTGGATTTGACCTGGATCTTGACTGATTTTGATTTGGTGTGCCATCAACCGATGCTTCTGTGCATTATGAAGTGGTGCTCAGGACCGCCGAGAAAATTTTGGGCCCCGGTGCCAAAAATAGTCACGGGCCCCTGACCTGACAAGTGTGTGAAAAAGTTGACAACCTTTTTTTGCCTGTCAGTATTTTTATGGCATTAATTATTTAACATCATTGACCCAGGCCCCTAAGCAGACATTTGCCGGGGCCCCTGAGCTCGTGACGAAGATGACCTTTTTTCCGTCGTCAGAGTCTTTTCAGGGTTCAGGCTATTGTTAATACATCATCATCATCACCGGACCCGGGCCCCTTTGAGCTCCATGGGCCCCGGAACAATGTACCAGCTGCACCCCCTCTCCTCAGGCCTGGTGGCACTATGGAAGTTTAGGATTAGTTTAGATTTTCAGCGTGAGTATTGAGCGAATCAAAATCTGTGTTTTCAGAGAGCTGTGGGCTGAAGTAAATCACCTGTTGGTGGGATTTGGGCAGACAGTCTGTCGGCCAGTAAATCCAAGATGTTCGGATTGTCTCAACAAAGATCTCTGTCCGTTGGGAATTCAAACGTTGCGGTCCAGAAAAAGACAGATGAAAAGGGATGTGGAGGAGGAGGAGGAAGTGGACTGAACTTTATGAACTGCATATTTGGCACTCGACTGAACTATTCCAAAGCATTGCAATGCATTAGAAAGTCTTGTATATTGTAACTATTAGGAGCTATGTTTTGAGATTACCACTGCTGATTTTTTGGCAAATAATCAGTTTTCAATTTTCTGTGATGTGTGTTTGTTCCTCTCATTGTCAGACTTTGGGAGAGAATTGATGCATTTAGTTTAACCCCTTAACTGGGGATCCTGGATATATCTGTCCAGTTTACATTGAGTTACAGTTAAATACACTGTTAAGGGGTTAAAGTTGTTCCAAATATTGTGTTATATTTAAATAATTGTAGATCATGGATAGTTTAAATAATTTGGTTCTAATTAATTGTATACTTATATCTTTTATAAATTATAATAAGCAGTATTCGGGACTATTCCCTATTTACAGATGATATAGTAAAGCACAGAAATAGTTTATGTACTGCACGCCAACTGCAGTCACCCTAATTTCTTTAGGCCTAGTGCTTGTGAACACTGGCATTAACTTGAATGAAAAAGTGAGGGACCCATTCCATATATACCACTGTGCCTTCACCGGATATTTAGCCCATTCAACCCGACCCGGGCGATAGAACATCCATGGGCGCCCGCACAATAGGACAAGAGGTGGCACTTGCAAATACTGTACCAATATTTAACAGTGAAATTTGAAAACCTTGCTAAAATATAAACCGTGACCATTGTGTTGAAATGTGTTTTGCCCACTCCTGGAAAAATTTCTGTGGCGTAATAGTGACCATTGTGTTTTGCCCCTCCTGGAAAAATTTCTGTTGGCGCCCATGAGAACGTCTCCCGGTTTCAGACCAGATTCTGTACCAAGACAGCCACCGAGGCAGACCTGAGACGTAATGACAAGGTGTTAAGGAGATGGAACGCCTGGGTAAAGGTTAGGCCCTATGCTTGAGATAATTGCTCCTGCGTTGTGTGAACGATTTAAAACAAAATCTTTCCCCGTCACTGCTTAGGCCTATATATCGCGTGGTCTAAAACTCTAAAATGTAATTATTAAAAAGATTCGGATAGTGATGAGGTTTGTCGTTTCATTTGCGCGAGTAAATAATTCCGACGGAGCTATATAAAGTACTATTGACGTCTATTCAACTGTACTCGTATTTTCCAAACGCCTTAGTCAATAATTCTCAATGTCTTGCTTGTCAACTTGTCAACACTACGTTGGATCAACCTAATCGATAAATGCAAATCTGGACAATGACAGGTTCTGACAATTCGGTCATTATTTGGGCACACACACCTACAAAGTATAAAAACCCACATAAGCGAAGGAACAACTTGCTCGAAATTTTATTCGAAAGCCGTGCCTATAAACTTGAGCTCAGCGCATTCGTAAAGCGATGCGTTTTGTTTGTTTTCTTAAACGGTTCCGTGCGGATCGATGACACATTAGCAGCTTCTAGAGAAGCTACGTTTTCTTATTAGAAACGTCGCCCCTCCATTGGCAACCGATAAACAGCCTCCCGCAACTGTAACACCTGCCCTCCTCACCTAGCGCATACGCCGCCTGTACGCCTCGCTTGTGTGCCAGGCAACCGGCTGTGCGTCCTGGCGACGGGCGCACGCATTCGACAATAGCCCTGCCCTGGTTGTGTCGTCTGGTCGATGAGAGATTGGAAACTGTCGAGGGCGTCAACAGGTCGGAAATGAAGCAATTTTGAGTCAACAAAGATTCGACAAGCATTACGATCGGACTGGAACAGTAGAACCTGCTGTGTCGACCAAGGTAAAACAAAACAAGCTTTCAATATCACAAATGGATTTAACTATGCGAATGTCTAGGCTACACACCTATTTTACCATTACAGGTTCTTTCATATCAAACTCATTGTCTACTAGCCTTACCTCAGCATTTGATTTAGTGGTACAAATATTCGCGTGTCTTTCTAGCGCATATAGAGCACAGTCATTTAACTTCTATAGCGCCATAGTTTTAATACTTAGGACATTATATGATTACGCAGCAAAACCAAGAGAGATAGAGCCAAATACAATAGGATATGTATATATAGTCTGTTTTGTAAACAGCATCATTGTTGGCGACGACAAACGATTAGGTCTATGCGGATTATGGCAAAAATGCGTTCAGTTTTAAGATTACCTGGTCAGAGTAAAACGTATTGCTCAGGTTGCTAAATAAGGTAATCACCTTTGACGCACTCTAAAGGTTTTACTCTGCGGAGTCTGCGCTCTAGTCTTCTACGGTGATGATGTTGAGTAGGCCTACCATCGATTGATGCCTAAGGGTATAGGATATTCCAAACGATGCTGCCATAATAAAAGTGCTTTATTATTATTATTATTATTATTATTATTATTATTATTATTATTATTATTATTATTATTATTATTATTATTATTATTATTGATGGTTGCGTTGCGTTAGTGCAAAAAACAAAATGAAACGCTTAATTCATTATTGGACATTGGATTTGAAAATCTGATATTGCGAAGTGACACAAATTGTCGCATCAACTACGATACATTCTCTCTCTCTCTTTCTCTCTTTCTCTCTTTCTCTCTTTCTCTCTCTCTCTCTTTCTCTCTCTCTCTCTCTTTCTCTCTTTCTCTCTTTCTCTCTTTCTCTTTCTCTCTGTCTCTCTCTCTGTCTCTCTCTCTGTCTCTCTGTCTGTCTGTCTGTCTCTCTCTCTCTCTCTCTCTCTCTCTCTCTCTCTCTCTCTCTCTCTCTCTCTCTCTCTCTCTCTCTCCTTGAGCAGGTCTGGCGAATGACTGGACCTTGTGCAATAGCCTTACTATCGACAGACCTGAACATTGATACAACAGACAATATAATTATGTTGATCCTGCGACTCAGTCCGTTACTGAGTTTCTCTTACACCGGAAGTCCTGTTTTGTCTTTCCAGTGTTTGAGAATGCCGGTGGCTGACAACAACAACAGACGCTCCAGAAAGGCAAAGAAGGGCGCCGGGAAGGCGCCTCCACCCCCACCACCCCGGAAAATGTCTCCGTCAGGGACTGCATGATGTGGCCGGAACCCAAACCCAAGGGTAAAGCCCTCAAGAACCCGGACTCGGAACCACGCCCGGAGGTCTACCGATCGATCCTCGTTCGTCGCAGCCGGTCGTCCGACCAGCTGCTGGAGACCAGCGACGCCACGGCGACCGCACCCCAGCCCCCGATGCTCCACCAAGTCAGAAAGTACGACGGGTCGGCGATCGAGGCCCTTCGCGGTTGGCCGGGCACGAGAAAAGAGGAGGAGGAGGAATGTTCCAGATACGTGTTCGATCGCGACGAGGGGAAAGAGAGCGTCAAACCGGTGGATCAGCAATCCGGGAAGAATGATCCGAAGAACAAGAAGAAGAAGAATAAAGGAAAGAAGGACGAGGAGAGGAGACCAGAAGACGAGCCAGTCTACATGACCGATCTGATCCAGCACCGTTACCTGAACGAGTACGCCGAGAAACGCCGGAGGGAGATGGAGAGGGATCGGCGCAGGAAGGAGATGGCAGACGAAGTGAGGTCCGGGCGCCGGATCGCCAAACCGAAGAACGACGTCAAGACGACGAGGACGTCCCAACTGCGGTCGCTGTCCGTCGCCGACCGCGTCGAGACCAGTCCCTTCGACCTCTGGAAGATGCCGCGGTTCTGCCGCGGAGTGGAGCCTCACCTGCAGACGGGCAAGGAGGGCGCCGCCTCCCTTCGGCGCCGCCGGTGCGGGGAACGGAACGGGGCGGCGGGGGACGCCGAGTGCGGGACTGGCGCCTGCCTTTGCGATTACGGTAATCGCTCCGTCAACTTCCGCCGCCGACGTGAGTGATGGAGAGTTACTTACGGAAGCGGATTCGACCAAGCCTCCTTGCGGCGACGACGGTGCAACTGAAACGATAAACTAAGGGTCGTCTTGTAATATATTATTCAACTGACCCTTCCGACCCCACCCCTCCCAACCATTCGTTTCAAGCGCTACGTTATCGTTGTGTAGCTATACATTTTTGGCGGCGAAACTCTGAGCTCGAACTCTTCGATTTACAAATTCGAATCATTAATCTGTGTAGAAAGTTTTACAAAAATAAATTTCGAACGTTTTTGAAATAATTCTTTTGTCATCTCTCACCTGTCGCTGTTGTATTCTACGCGTGCCAGCAAAAATCAGTGCTGTTTTAGTCCATATAATATATAATAATAATAATAATAATAATAATAATAATACTAATAATAATAATAATATTATTATTATTATTAATATTATTATATATATATATATATATATTATATATTATATATATATATATTTATATTATATATTATATATATTATATTATATATATTATATATTATTATTATTATTATTATTATCTGACAATTTATATAGCACAGTAACATAACTGGAGCTAGAGGAGATTGATCTATAATAATAATAATAATAATAATAATAATAATAATAATAATAATAATAATAATAATAAACGGAACACATAATAATAGTGAGATTTAAAGTGGTTTTAGGAGGCTAAGTCAGTCTGTGTGAAAACCACTGTAATAACTCTACAGTCTAAAGTACATTTAAAAGAATTTTTAAAAAAATAATTTTTCTGTATTATTTACTGCTTAATGTTTCTACTGTCGCCAAGCTGTTCAAACTGTCACTTGTAGGCCAACTGTCATAGAGTCAACAATGTCGGTCTCAAAATCGTTCTGCTTTCGGCGAAGTTTTCGCCCATTTGCGGCCATTGTGCGGCGGCATACGCTGTGTTTGCCTGCGATAAATCCACCTATTTGTTAATACGTCCTAGTCACTTTTGTATTTATGACAGGAAATCAGAGCTTATATTATATAGAGAGGGGGCGAACGGCGTACACCACAGGGACGCCATTTTCTGTGACAGTACGTCGGAAAGAAAATGGCGGTCTTAGATCAATCTCTTCCTCTCGCTTCGAATTCGTTTAAATGTGCAAATTCGCTTTTGCATTCGTGAAGGCAATCGGTCATTTCAACGTCTGTCCGGCGCATATAATAAACACGCGACCTGACCGACAGAAGAAGGAAGGCAGAGACCGCCAAAGAGTTTAATCAAACAACTCTTCATTCCAGCGTATTCACTGCCACAGACCCTGTATTTTATAACACACGCATATATATATATATATATATATATATATATATATATATATATATATATATATATGTTGATCTATTTCTCTTACATTAAAATCATGCCAAATTTGACAGGACCTTTTTTGATAGTAATGACCGAGTGAATGAGCATACAAGGTCACTTTTTCGAACCTGACCTTTTAGTCGTCCTCCTCATCATCATCATAGTTGTCGTCGTCATCATCATCATCATTATCATCGAGCTTCTATAGCGCCATTTTAGCAATGTTCTTGGCATTAGACGATGGTCACTACTTTATGTGAATTGTAATCCCCATTGTGGAATCCAATAAGTCTCCGTTTTTCCGGTTCCAGTTATGGTGGAGAGGAAATAGAGAACAGGATAGGCAATAGAAAACAGGATCAGTGGCGTAGCCAGGATTTCCGTAAGGGGAAGGGGTTTGGTTTTGGTCGTGACCAACTTTGAAAAAATTTTGACAAGCAAAAAAGGCCACTGTTATTTTTTCTACTTTAAAGATGCTGACAAGCAAAAAAGGTCCTCAACGTACCAGCCAGGGGGGGTCAACCCCAAACCACGTCCATAAATAAAAATGCATGGAAACACGCTAAACAAATTTCCGTCGACGGCCTGGGGATGGGGAGGGGGGTTAACACCCACCCTTGGCTTCGCCACTGAACAGGGTAGGCAGCTGAGAACAGGGTAGGCAGCTGAGAACAGGTACGTTTTGAGTGTGGATGAAGTATTAATGGTATCGTGTTCAAAAGGCCACGAGCAGCTCAAGATGCAGTTGCATGTAGACAGTGTTTAATCTAGACTCCTGGACTCCGGGGGGAAACTGAAAAGACCGGGGGAAGGGGGGAAACTGACAAAGCCGGGGGGAATTCTGCTAGGGGCCGCTGTTAGTCGATGTATTCCAAAATTTCCGGGGGATTTGAAATTTCCCGGAGGAAAAGGGACAATTTTCTCTCCGGAAACGGCCTAGATTAAACACTGCAGTTTTAGGTCAGTAGTATATTGTTCAGACGCTCTTCTGCGTGGGCTCAGTGCACGACTGCAGTGCAGCTATTTCTACATTTAGGACGCATGCGAGTTTTTTTACTAGGCTTCAAAGTTAAATTGATTTAAGTAAAGACGGTATGGGCCAAGGGGCCGTCCATAAAGCACGCCACGCGTGACGTACTTTATGGATACATGTGTGTGTGTTTGTGTGTTTGTGTGTGTGTATGTGTATGTGCAGAACTTGATAAAATTCAATTTATATATTCTGCCCATGAGAGTCTGCGAAAGTTGCACTGATTCGTAATTTGAATTCAGTGCAAAAATCGTCTTCACTCTTTCGAGTGTCAAATCTGTCTGCATTCGAAGCAAAAAATTGTTTTCCTATCGTAATCAAATAAAAAAATCGAAAACATACAAAAGCCGTTCGTAGTATTGGAACTCGCAATTACTGTCAAATCCGAATAAGGCTCTAGCCCCAACGCTTAAACTTGGATTCAGGTTTAAAATCTATTACTATGACCATTGATTAGATTGGATGACAACTGTATAGCGTCATTTTATTTAACACGTTAATTACTTTGATACATTTAACAATGCTGGCAGCCAATAGATCTTATGCCATAACGGGGTTAAAGGGTTAATAGAAGCGGTTTCTTTAGGACACCCTCGATTAAATGTTTATCTGTAATAAATAGGAATGAGCACTGATCAAAGTTTTCTTCACATGCATTGTGCCATAGCAAAATAGCAGAATACGCTTTCAATTAACTGACGACGCTGTAAATATTAATAGGGGCCTACTACGTCTGACTATTAAAGTAACTAGCCTACAGACTCACTCGCAGAAGTAAATGGACATAAAATGTAGCAACCTATAATAATAATAATAATAATAATAATAATAATAATAATAATAATAATAATAATAATAATAATAATAATAATAATAATAATAATAATAATAATAATAACTAGAACGATGCTCGCTTGCTCTCGCTCGCTAATCGCAGTGCAGGATAATACTAATCCAATACCTATACCTAATACCCAATCATTGAATTCATGCTGAACAACATTTCAATGATCGCCACCTAATAGCTCTGCGCCACGTAATAATTAGGCCTATGTACGTTAAAATCACGCAACTGTGGCCATTTGTGACGCTGTACACGTATTTTTTTGTGTACGTTAAAATGTACGTTAAAATTGCTTGAGGATACGAACAATTGTTACCAATAGCAACGTCGTCGCACGCCCAGCCCTCTGACGCTGCAATGACTCGACTAAACCGGTTCTACGAACAATTGTTACCAATAGCAACGTCGTCTTCGAACATCGTCCACCAACGCATCGCGACGTAAGGACTAAACGGTCTACCAATAGTCAACGCTCGCCCACCAACGCATCGCGACGTTAAACGGTCTACCAATCAACGCTCGCCCACCAACGCATCGCGACGTAATAAACGGTCTAAACCGTCTACCAATAGTCAACCAATCAGAACGCTTGAAGGTAACAGACAGAGAGACATACAGATAAGAATCTTAATATTATAGATAATAATAATAATAATAATAATAATAATAATAATAATAATACAGTAGAACTTCGTTATAACGTAGGCCTACCTAGCGGGTCTCTGAAATTTAGTACGTTATATCCAATTAATTAATTATATCCGTTAATCACAGGATGTATGTCACTTTTCAAACATCATCAGCATCATCGTCATCGCCGTCATCATCTTCTTCATCATCATTATCGTCATCATCGTTGTCGTCGACGTCGTCGTCGTCATTATCATCGTTGTCGAGATCGAATACATAGTCTTTGTTCGCCTAAGCATGTATTTCGTATACCCCCCTATAAAGAAATTACGATGCGCCACTCTGCAACTGTACGACAGTCTCACGACTGCTCAGCAGCCGATGACTACAGCAGCAGCAGCAGCAGCAGCCTAAGTCAACGAAGCGTGACGATTGACTTTGACGCGCGTCACCGCCTGACCGACTCCTCTCCCGCCGCCGCAGTTCCACTGTCTCCTCAGCTGGGCGTTGATGCGTCGCTGTTCGACGATCTGTCGGCGCAGGTTCGTGAAGTTGTTTCTGCTTCCTGGCGTCGTCGTCGTCGTCGTCGTCATCATCGTCGTGTTGTTGCTGCTCCTGATGCTGGCCGTGACCGACGCCGCAGCCCCCCCGCCGCCGCCGACCGGAAGCAGCAGCAGCAGCAGCACAGGCGGACGGCGTACCTGGTGACGGTGTTGCGGATGTTGTCGACGAACAGGATGTAGATCCACGGGTTCGTACAACTGTTCAGACTGGCGAGAAGAACCAGGACCGTGATGACCGGACCTGTAACCAGAGAGAGAGAGAGAGAGAGAGAGAGAGAGAGAGAGAGAGAGACAGACAGACAGACAGACAGACAGAGAGACAGAGAGAGAGAGACAGAGAGAGAGACAGAGAGAGAGAGAGAGAGACAGAGACAGAGACAGAGACAGACAGAGCAAATAATACACTTCTGGCAGACCATTATTATTATTATTATTATTATTATTATTATTATTATTATTATTATTATTATTATTATTATTATTATTATCCATTTTGTTTGAATGCCATCGATTCTTAAATTATCAAAGAACTTGGCTAACATCTTCTTTCATCATCATCATTGTCATCATCATCATCGTATGGTCTTAACGCACGTTATGTCATTCACTGAGTGAGTAATCATAAGTTCAGCGCAATTAATGGGTGAAACAGCTTGCTCAAGGTTGCCTCATAATCCCATTAGGGCCATTACGCAGTGGCTAGGGTCAGATTCGAACCCGCTACCCTCCGGTTGCGCGGCAAGAATCCTACCACTGCTCCACCGCGTCGTTAATTATGAAAACGACCACTCCGAATACAGGGACAGATGGAAGAACTTCGGCCGGAACGGCGACCGCATTGAAGACCTGATATCTGAACACGTGAAAGAGAAAATTAATTGTCCCCGTGATAAATGCTCCGCTTGATTAATCGACCAGTGGAGAAGCGCGATTTATTTATTTATTGAGATGGCCCTGACGTTTAAAACAGCACGATGAGGAGGGAGAAATTTGTCAGGGAGGCAGACAACGTGGGACCGTGGGACCGACGGGAATAAATGGGAACACGTGTGACAGTATTTTATCGATCAAAAAACCCTATGCGACGGCGCCGCAACAAGCGGTTGGCTTCGTGGTAGAGAGGGGATTAGGCGAAATTGCCCAGGTGCCAGCGTTCACAGGGAGACCGTCAGTCCATCTTTAGGAGAGACCCGGTGATAAATAGTCATTGATGAGGCTGATTTGTCAACGGTCTGGCAATTTGCTTAAAATCCGAATAAATCAATACAATGACCGATAACAAACTTTCGATCATCGATGACAAACTGCCGTCCAAGTAACTCGATTCAATGCGAATATAATTTGTCAGCGATTTGTCAGGGGTTGGGGTTGGGGGTGGGGAGGTAAGTGGGGTTGGGGTGGGGTGGGAGTAGTTTATGCTCCATTTCATTGAATCCGACCCCCAGTTGAAGAAGGATCGAATCTTATACAGGCGTTAGTTGTACCCATCCGTACGATGGAGGTCGGAAATTTTGGGGTGATAGTCATTCGACCCCTCTGTTGCTTTTCTCTAAAAATCGGCCACCCACCGAAGCTGGCAAAGACGAAATATAATGCAGTGCCTCAAGTCCGGTGGCGCTGCCAGTGTTCCGGAATGGGGGTTGGGGTGGGGGAGGCACATCGATATTTTCGAGTAAAAAAGTCAACGAGCAGAAATATACGTCGTCCAGAAGCTCTTCCCACATTCACGTCATATGCTTTTGCAAAGTCCAGGTACGTTGCGTCAACTGCTTTGCCCCATTATCTATAGCTTGTCACAAATAATATAATAATAATAATGTGATTTTAAGTGGTTTAGGAGGCTAAGTAGGCCTGTGTGAAAACCACTGATGTAACCATCTGCATTCAATAACCTAGTTTATCTAGATAGCCTTTGAATCCGTTCACTGTTTCAACTGTCACTCCCACCTCGTCCAAACTGTTCCATTTGTCCACAACCCTTGCACTAAAAAAGTTTTTCTTTCTTGGACCAACCCTCTGCTTAAACAATTTGCACTTGTGGCCTCTTGTGCTGCTATAGTGTGCCAATGTAAAGAATCGATCATATGGCACATCTACTTTCCCAGTCATTATTTTGTATGTTTCTATCAAATCCCCTCTTTCTCTTCTCCTTTCTAATGTTGTCAGTCCACAATATTGAAGTCTTTTTTCGTAGCTTAAATTATGGCACCCATTGACCATCTTCGTTGCTCGTCTTTGCACTTTTTCTAAAAGTTCTATATCTTTTTTCTCCTCTAAAAAGTCCATTATGTTTGTTAAGCAAGATCTTTTCTTAAGAAACGGCGCTAGGACAAAATGTCTGCGAAGAAAATGTCAGCGGACAAAATGTCACGGACAAAATCATGTAACCCTTACTCTAAACCTAACCCTAACCCGTGACATTTTGACTTTGTCTGTGACATTTTGTCCGCTGACACTTTGTCCCCATGACATTTTGTCCGTGACATTTTGTCGGCGGACATTTTGTCCGGCCACGTTAAGAAACCCATGCTGACTATCCTTTAGAATCTTGTGTCTCATAAGACGATCCAATAACTCTGCTTTTACTATTTTTCCAGAACCTTACATAGTAGTATACATGCCAAACTCACTCGCCTAAAATAATTTCCTGGCTCCCCGCGGTTAACCTTTTTGACTACCGGAGTGACTACTGAATATCTCCAGTACCCTAGAGGGACTACTATGGCGGTGCGGATTGTAAGCACTTTATACGCTTGGCAAGTGGCAACCGATTGACTTGTGACCGCAGCAGCGCTGACGGGTATCGAAGCAAGGAATAGTGAGTTTCGGAGTCCACGATGTTGTTATCAGCGGCCTGCTGTGCTGTAAAACACGAGGCCAAGGAAATTGCCGGGGTACTTTTAAGAAGAAAGAACTTTAAATTGTTTGAATAAATGTTCAATTTGTAATCTTACATTACACAAAGCCTACAGTGTAACCTACTCTTGGTTTTCAGGCTTAAAACACATTTATAAAGATTCTGTAATTTTTTAATTAAAAGACATTTTATAAACATTTCTGTCTTTTTTTATAAATCACACTTGAAAATGCATGTTGGCTAGTTCAGGGCCTATACAGTAGTAGATGGGCCGGGGTACTTTTTATTGCCTTCCGCCGCCTATGCAAGTACAGCGTTCCTACCCTCTTTCTGGAATGAATTGTCTCGCTCGTGCCCAGGGCGCGATTTGTAGGGGAGGGAATCTCCCCCTCCTCCCACTGCCCAACTGCATCCCCCTACTGCTACATCTCCCACCACTACATCCCCCCACTGCTACATTTCCCAACAACTACATCCCCCAAGCTCGACATATCCCCCCACTGCTCCAGGTCACAAATCGCACCCTGCTCGTGCCTCACTTCTCACTCCAGCACTCAATTCACTGCAAAGTGCAAAGACCGCATGGGCGCCCTCACATTAGGGCAAGAGGGTGCACTTGCCTCCCCCCCGTGGAAAATGCAAGTACCAATATTGCACATTTAAATTTGAAAACTTTGCTAAACCGTTAACCGTGACCACCATTGTGTTAAAATGTGTCTTGCCCCTCTTTGAAAAATGCATGCAGCGTAACCGTGACCATTGTGTTTTGCCTCCCCCCTGGAAAAATATCCGCGGGCGTCCATGAAAGACCAGTGTTCTATACAGGCTTGATAGAGAAAATTCCCCTCCCCCACCCACTCCAAACCACAAAATCTCCCAAAATCCCAGCACTGACACAAATTTTTGCATTGAACGGTGTCTCCTTCTCTCCAGCCAAGTCAATTCCACCGTGAAGCCCTGGAGTCCGGATAAAACACTGGGCCGAAGACTAAAGTCTCTTTTTCTTGTCAAGTGACTTTAAAGTCGGGATAGGCTCTGCGCAGTAATATAAGAGGCGCTATATAAGTCCCCTATTGCATTATTACCGCTCGTTAAAACAGTAAACATGTATGCGCGGTTTAGAGGGCTCATAAAGCTTTTATACCCTTAAGGGGTCGTGAAATTTTCATACCTCTGTATATGGTCAGTACTACCCCGATTGCTACCGACTTTGAAACGAAGTCGGTTCCAAGCGGTTGTCCCGCGGACAACCTCCGTTCTGGCTGTTGCCTGGTTTGGTTTCTTCCTGCTGTCTGGTTGGGTGAGCGTCATGCACTGACTTTGGATGTGCGGATATCTCTCAGTTGCAACGTTAAATCGCTATCGTCTCGCTTAAGACTCTTACGATCATTTCAGACATGGACATATGGGTTGGGTCCACCCATGGACATGGTTGGATTCATTTACGTTGGGTTGGGGCAGAAATTTTTATGTCTATGGTGGGCTGGGCTGGGTAAGAAAATAAGTCATGGTTTCAGTGGCGGCTCCACCGGGAGGGCCAGGGGGCCCGTGCCCCCTATTGAGTGCCTGCCCCCAGTGGTCCCCCTGTTGGGACCCTATGCTTTTAATGCTACATATATTAGACAACAAATGGTTGGCCCCATGATTAGAAGTTGCCACCCCAACGGGGCCCTTGCCAAATCCTAGAGCCGCCACTGCATGGTTTAAGAGGCTGCAATGTATTACGGTGGATTGGGTTAGGTTGGGCTGGGTTGGGTCAAGTAACCCTACTGTTTTTGTGAGTTGGGTCTAAAACCGTGATGGGTTAGCTTATAAAAATATGGACCATTTTGATTGTCCGTTTCTGTGGCCACCTGTCGGTCGAAATGAAACGAAACAGAAAGCAGATGTCAGAGGCGTAGATCGTAAAATTCCCCGGCTCATGAACCGGGCGAATGAAGACCATTCTGACCAATCGATTCGCTATAAATCTCCGTCAATAAACGACCGAAATTTTACTACAAATTCAAATGTCTTCTGCTGCTCAAATTTAAAGAATAAATATGACGCTTAAGATCTACTAAAACCAGTCAGTAAACCAGTGTATGTGTGGCTGCATACAGAGCCGCCAGCCCGTGACTTTCGGGGGGCCCCTGCAATTTTTACGAGCGCAACGTTTTTGAAATGTCTTGACGAGCAAAAAAAGGTGATCCGTATAAAGTTTTGCCTCTTCAAATGGCCTGACGAGCAAAAAATCAAAACAAAAACACTGTACAACTTAAGAATAAGAAAAATGAAAACTCTTAAATATCCGAGGCCGGCGGGGCCCCTGCGGCCGGCGGGGCCCCTGCGGCCGCAGGTTTTGCAGGCCCCACGCGCCGGCTAATCAGTACCAGCCCTAGTTTTAGGTCTTTTTCAAATTTAATAAAGACCAGTTTTAAGAATCATGCAGTTGGTAATTATCGATTAATCGTTATTTTAGATTAGATTTTCAAGGACATTCCAGAGGATAGAACCAACTGATACAAAACCTCGTTTCAGGAACATGGAGGCTCGTTGTATTTTTTTAAAGCATGGGTGTTTTTCTTTTGTTTTTAAGGCCTGAAGGCGGCAAATAGACATCATTATGCAATTGCACCCAGCTGGAAAAATTTATCAATCGAGATTATCGAAAAAAGTAAAAACAAGAACATTTTAATTGACTCTTTCAAAAGGACACAAAACCTTGTTTTGGATCACCCAGAGGATAGAACCACCTTCAAAACTGTTTTCATTTCTTTCGTCACAAGACCCTGTTTTGCACCTCTTGGACAAATTTCTCTTTCGACGCCCAACCTTGCTTGCACCCCCACCCTGGTCACACTGAGGAGGCCTTGTGTGTGTGTGTGTGTGTGTGTGTGTGTGTGTGTGTGTGTCAGTGGCGGCTCCACCGGAGGGGCCAGGGGCCGTGCCCCCTATTCAGTGCCTGCCCCCAGTGACCCCCCGTTGGGACCCTATATTTAATGCTACATACATTAAACAACAAATGGTTGGCCCCATGATTAGAAGTTGCCACCCCAACGCCCCCCCTCACTTGCCAAATCCTAGAGCCGCCACTGGTGTGTGTGCGCGCGTGTATATATATATATATATATATATATATATATATATATATATATATATATATGCACGTATTTTTAATGTTAAGAAGTTCGTGTAAAGAGTCGATTATTGAAGTCTGCGGATGATAAATTGTGCTTGTAGTGAGCTGTTGATTCACGTTGCCTGTTGACTTGTATGGTTACAGCATGACATGAATCGCGTTTGTTTCTGGTTGACGTCTACCTTTTTTTGCGCCGTCAGGCAAACTGCGAGTTTGTTCCGCGGTGCGTTCTAAGTCGCCCATTGTCTCGTCGACGATGCCTAGAGAATTGCCTTTACGACTGCATCGATTGCAAGATACTGCAGTGCAAACGGAGGACTTTTTCCCCCAGCTGTTTCTAAATATGGAAGTCTCATTGTGCGAGAAGGCGTGAAAATCGATGATAATTTTTAATCAGCTGCAATAGATTGTTTGCGCCACCCGCTGGGGATGAATTAAAGTCTTCGATCGATCGCTAGTTTGTTTGTTCGTAATGCAAAACGCGTTAAAAAATTCCTCGGTTTCCACAGGACGAATAGGTCTAGTCCCTATGTTCGCGTATTTGTTTTTCGTGGCATGTCTCTATGCTGTCTTCACTCTGGTAAGCGTTTTTTCTCTGTGGAAGCGTGGCCATGGAGTTATAATCTCCTCCGCATTGCACAGTTCAACTAACTTGTCTCAGTTCACCTTTGCCCTTTCCACTGCATCAGTTGCAGGGCGAGTGGTGATAATGATGACGATGAAGAGGGAGAGGAGGGATAGGGGAGGGACATGGGCGCCCACATAATTTTTTCCAGGAGGGGCAAAACATAATGGTCATGGCTATACCACATAAATTTTTCCAAGAGGGGAAAAACACATTTTAACACAATGGTCACGGTTAATATTTTAGCAGGGTTTTCAAGTTTCAATGGGAAATATTGACATTTTTATTTTCCAGGAGGGGCAATTGCCTCCTCTTGCCCCAATGTGCGGACACCCATGGGGAGGGAGGAGAAGAAGAGGATGATGTAGTCTGTGTTTTAAGACAGTTCCAACTGTGAGTTTTTGCGAGGTGTGGATGTTATTGCAGTTACTTCCAATTACCTTTTTCTAGACAAATTTATAATTTATTCACACATATTCACACACACACACACACACACACACACACAGAGCCGTAGCTAGGTGGGAGCAGGGGTGGCAAGCTGCCTCGGGCCCCGTCTTTGGGGCGAGGGGACGCCAGAAACCATGGTTGTAACAAGTTAAACGGCGGTCGAAGGTATTGTCAGGTATGACAAGAAAAAAGGTCATCACCCGCTTTCTGCTCTACTCTACCCCTCCAACGTCACGAAAAGTGTGACAAGCAGAAAAAAGTCATCACCAATTTTTCAGCTTTCAAACTGTTGGGGCGAAAAATGTATACCCTGCCCCGGGCGCCAGATACTCTAGCTACGTCTCTGTTCATACATAATCATCGTCGTCGTCGTCGTCGTCATCACCACCACCATCATCATTATCTTCGTCGTCAGCACTTGTGACTACGGCTGTCAGGTAAAGACGCCTTGTCAGGGTTATTTCTAGGATTATCAATTTGGGTCATTGGGAGGGAGGGGGAGGTAAATATTCTGGGGTCCCCTGCCAAAAAGTCTGACAAGCTAAAAAAGATCATCCCATAGCTGAAATTTGGGGGTGTAGGGGGGGGGGTAAAAATATCCCTGCGCCTTGCCTTTCGGGTGAAAGGCGTAGCGAGTGATCACCGCGACAGGTGAACTCCCTACCTTCGTAGGGCGCCGAATGGTCGAACGCCGCCCAGAGTTGGCAGACGAAGAACGGAGCCCAGCACAGCAGATAGGACACGTTGACCGCCAGGGTCAGCTTCATCGTTCGGATCTTCGCCCGGCTCATGATCCGCAGGTGACACCGTTCGATCGCCAACTCCGGCGACTTCGACCGTCGCCGCCGCCGACGGAACAGCCTGCCGCCACCGTCGGCCACGACCTTACCGGCGGCGGCGGAGGAGGAGGAGGGTGTGACGCCGAACGCCGCAACGGCCGGACCTCGGGTTTTTCAGGGACGACGCGGCCGCCGCCGCCGCCGCCGCCTCCGTCTTGTCGTTGTCCTCCGTCGTCTCTTTGACGGCGGCGTCGAAGAAGGCGCTGCTGTCCTTGCGTTTCACGCTCTTCCAGACGGTGGAGCATATCCGGCCGTACGTTATCACCAGTATCGCCGCCGGGATGACGTAGATGGCCAGCGTGGTCCACGTCACGTACACCATCAGCGTCCACGACGGCTCGAACTCCGCCCAGCAGTCGTACATGCCGACGTAGCGCTTGTCCATCAACCGGTAGCGGAAGACGACCAGCTGCGGAACGGCAAAGACGACCGACAGCGCCCAGGCCGCGGCGACGATCGACCGGCTCTTGTCGCTCGTCCAGGTGTACGACGTCAGCGGTCGACAGATGGCCAGGTAGCGGTCGACGGCCGTGGCGACGATGACGTACGACGAGACGAACATGGCGACCAGCTGGAAGTAGACGACGACGCGACAGAGCGGCTCGTTGCCGCGGAAGTTTCCGGTGATCTTCCAGGACAGCTGCGGAAGGATGTTGAAGAAGCCGACGAACAGGTCGGCGCAGCTGAGGTTGACGATCATGAACGTCATCCGGGTCAGCTTCCGACCTCTGCCGACGAGGACGAGGAGGACGAGGACGTTCCCGACCACGGTCAGGCTGAACGTTATCGACAGGACGGTTATCTCGATCAGGGCCAGCTGCATGTTGCGCTGCTGCGGCGGCGGCGACGGCGGCGGCTGACTGAGGGACGTGAGGTTGGAGTCATCCCCGGCGACCGGCGCCCCCTCTTTGTCATCCTCCAGATCGTCATTCATCTTGTATCTCAGACAGGATTCGTCATTTAGGAGCAGTAATCAAGAAATACATAAATAAATAAATAAATAAATAAATAAATCTCGATTATTTCAAAGTACGCAACTTCGCAAGACGTCCACATATGTATTTTAAATAATAATAATAATAATAATAATAATAATAATAATAATAATAATAATAATGATGGTGATGATGATGATGATGATGATGACGATGATGATGACGACGATGACGATGATGACGATGATGAGACGATGATAATAAAAATGATGATGAGAAATAAAATAATAATAAAAATAATAGCATAATAATAATAATAATAATAATAATAATAATAATAATAATAATAATAATAATAATAATAATAATAATAATAATAATAATAATAATAATAATAATGATGATGATATGATGAGACTAAAGCATAATAAAAATATAATAATAGACATAATAATAATAATAATAATAATAATAATAATAATAATAATAATAATAATAATAATAATAATAATAATAATAATAATAATAATAACAATTTTTCAGGTGGTTAGGAGGCTAAGTTGGTCTATGTGAAAACTACCATAATTGCTTTTCACATTCAAAAACCCAGTTTTTCTCGATGACTTTTGAATCCGTCTAAGAAAGAAAAGAAAAGAAGAAGCACCCAGTTCACTAAATGAACTTCTATAGCGCCGCTGTTTTCTGTAATTAGCATTAGTAGATGACCAGTTAAAAGTGAATTCAAATTTATTTTAAAAATTTCAATTTTAGTTTCAAAAACTGCTTCTATTACGAACGTCATCCACAATTCCACATGTGTATTGCTTCTTTGAAATCAGTGTTTATTCATCTTCAGATTAAGAAAAACAAAACCTAAACTGAAACCAGCAGGTTACAAATTTATATCTTAATGACAGATTCCTAAAAAGTAGGGAAATAAATGTTAAATAGCAATTTTAGTTTACTAGCAGCCTCAAAAAATATACTCTCTTGCCCGTTCAACATAGTTCGATAAATCTGTCCTGATGGTACTTAAGGGTAGATAGACACTTTGCCTTCGTATAGGCAGAAAATGCGAGTGCCACGATTATGAACAGAAGATTTCTCGCTAATTAGATTAGCAAAGCGTGTGGCGTAAACGACTCCAGGGTACATTTATCGAGGTCGAGGAACGGAGTGCTCAAAGTCCTGGCGCACACCATATAATTAATACGATTTAGCACAGCGAAATGGTCAATGCTCTCTCTCACTCTCTCTCTCTCTCACTCTCTCTCTCTCTCTCTCACACTCACTCTCTCTCACTCACTGTCTCTCTCACTCACTCTCTCTCCCTCTCTTTCCCTCTCTCTCTCTCTCACTCCCTCCCTCTCTCTCACTCTCTCTGTCACTCTCTCACTCACTCTCTCTCTCTCTCATTCTCTCTCACTCACTCACTCTCACTTTCTCT
>CM030855.1:4982714-4987714 GCA_018105865.1 Metaphire vulgaris
CTGTCGAGCGAAACGCCATTAAAAAAGAAGCAGAGACGATGTATCAAAGTATACACGATTTAGTAAAAGAAACCTTCGAAAAACACACATTGAAAGGAACACACACTGGAGACGCATAGATATATAGGCCTACAGTGCTTCTTATTGGCAACGTCTCGTCTGTTTTATATACTGTATATATTTACACTCATGTATATATATATATATATATATATATATATAAAGAGACAGACAGGTATATATTATTATTATTATTATTATTATTATTATTATTATTCAGACAATTTATATAGCGCCGTACGCATGGCGTCTACCAAAGTCAAAGGCGCTGTACATATTTAACATTCATAAGAATAGAATGTATATGTATATGTATGTATGTATGTATGTATGTATAATATATGCCAGCTAATTGCTGTAGATAGGAAATGTCACCAATGTGGTTTGTCTTTCAGCATCTGAGATGTTGATTTGTCTGTGCAGTGGCGTAGCCAGAATTCCAGAATGAGATCACATCACATACACTGCGCCTCGTCTCTGGAATGATCTTCCGTCAGAGATCCGAAAGATCAACAACTCGGGGCCTCTTCAGTCCATAAATCAGTCACCATTGGCCATCACTCCATCCACAAACTTTCCGATAACAAATTAAAACTATTCTTTCCTAGAAATCTTATGGCGAAATCCTTATTATAGGCCTGCATTCCCTATCCACCGCAAATCTTGTTATCATCTTCCATAAAAATACTTAGCTGCGACTGCCTATCTGGATCTACCACCACGGACTGCGAATTATGGACCATGGATTTCACAAAAATAAGCTGGTGCACTGCGCCAGGCAAGCTTTCGGGCAGCGCTATAGAAATTTCGTCTTGCATACTTCTTGCTTACCGGAATAGCCTGCATCCATAGGCCGCACAATGAACATCGCCAGCTGTTTATAGATGAGCACTATATTCCTCGGATATGCGACACCGTATACTGTACGACCGCTGTGAAAGCGTTCCTTCCTAGAGGGTTTTTGTGAACCGGAAGTCGCTCTTTCGACGGGAAGTGTAAGACCAGACGAATAGCAGCGCGGCTACTGTGATGGGGCGCCGGTGGGAGAATCTGCAATCAAGCGCATTTTTATTTCACTCGTGCAATGTGTGACTGAAGCTGGAAGCTTGTTACAGCTCCATTGTAGTCTGTCCTCACAATTGTCCTCATTGCTGTTTTCCTTACTTACTTACTCCTTAACGTTTTTTCCATAAGGGTCTTTGTATTTTGTCAAGAATGCTTTCTGGATGATGAAAGATGACATAGAAAGAAAGCTATGTAGGCCAAATAACTTAATAAAGCTTTCTCATAATAATAATAATAATAATAATAATAATAATAATAATAATAATAATAATAATAATAATAATAATAACAGGGTCTATATAGGCAGTGTTTAATCTAGGCCATTTCCGGGGGGAAATCGCCCTTTTCCCCTCGGAAATTTCAAATTCCCCCGGAAATTTTGGAATACTGCATGGACTATCAGCGGCCCCTAGCAGAATTCCCCCGGCTTTGTCAGTTCCCCGGTTTTTGAGTTCCCCCCGGAGTCCAGGAGTCTAGATTAATTGATTGATTGATTGATTGATTGATTATGATTGATTGATTGATTGATTGATTGTTTTAAATTGAAAGGCTTGTAAATTCTCGGAATCGATCAGTTGTTTAATTTTCAACGATATCTCACGTATCACGTCTAGCTGCTACTGTCCATTATTTAGGCGTCTTCGCTTCGTCTATGACGCCTCTGTCTGTCGAGCCAATGCTTTGCTCGTAGGGTTGCGCAAAAATTGTGTAACGCCATTTCAGTTCCTATTACGATGATACTGCGACATAGCGCTATACAATGATTGCACTCACACGCAACCACAGTACAACGCACCCGTACATACGCACAGACAATCGCGGGGCGTGGCGAATAAAAGACGAATCAAAGCATGTCCCTTGGGAACGTTGCGTCCGTTGATTTACACCCCATTGGACAGCTCAATTTTCCAGCTCCAGAACTCTATCTGATTTGCTTCAAAAATCCACGAACATTGCTGGAAACAGATCTCCGACCCTAGGATCACATGAAATACCTACACACAGTGGCGTAGGCAAGGGGGTTTTGGAGGTTAAAACCCCTTGGGTGCCGAGAAATTTTTTTTAAAATGTATTTCCATGCATGTTTAATTTTAGGACGCGTTTTTGAGGGTCAAGCCTCCCCCTTGGGCTGCTAACCAAATTTTATTAGGCGCCATAGGCGTGACGACCTTTTTATGCTTGTCAGCATCTAAAAGGAAAAATTTTAGAAGGAAAGACGTAGGATATATGCATAGGATTGCCTTTTTTTGCTTGTCAAGATTTTCGAAAGTTGGTTACGGTCAAAAGTGAAAACCAAACCCCCCTTCCGAAAATCCTGGCTACGCCACTGCCTACCCAGAACTGCCCAGCAAATACATCTCTTTCTATATTTAAAACTTTTCCAATGCATTCATCATCTCCATATGGTAGCTATTTAATTTCCAACCAATGAATGGATGAATAATAAATACAGAAAAGATCCCCAAGCATTGCTTGAATTTGTAGTCTGTACCGATATCTCTTAAGAAAAACTAAAAACCAACGCGTGATTTAAAGTGGCTTAGGAGGCATTACTGTCTGTATGAAAGCCACTAGGGGCACTAACGGGGCTTGAACCTCGCTCCATTGATACAAACTGATTTGTCGCATAGCTAAGTTTTCTGCATTTTTTATATATTCCTATATATATAGGTAGGGTGTTGGTCTTTTGAACAAAATAGAAATATAATCAAATATTGAATAGTAATAATAGTAATAGTAATAATAATAATAATAATAATAATAATAATAATAATAATAATAATATTATTATTATTATTATTATTATTATTATTATTATTATTATTATTATTATTATGCACTTATATAGCACCAGTTCTAATACCTAAGGGTATCAAAACTATCAATCCATAGTACTTCAAATCCATCCGCAAAAGACCAGGTCATTCCAGAGATCGGTCAGAGGGAGAGAGTAAGACCGACTATAGAGAAAATATATTTATTATTATTAATTAATTTATTATTATTATTATCATTGTTTGCTAAAAATCCTTGCAAATTGCCGTCTCCCTCTCCCAATATGCGACATATTTTTTTAAATAAAAGAACTTGCCATGACGACAGTTGACGCCTTACCCGACATGTCGTCGAAAAGTCTTCACACAGCGCCTCGTATTCTACAAGCGTCACTCGTTTCCTATCGTCGCAACGCTAAGCTCTCCCGTTGAAGGAAATCTGTTTTTGCCGACTGTACGACGGACGATGTATCTGGTTCCCTGCTTTCCGCGTTGTCTGATGATGAGGTCGCTACGTTCGGTCGTAACCGTCCGCAGAAATTGCACGCTGTGTCCACTCTCCGTCGGTGCAACTGGCACTCGTGAAGTAGGGAAGCAGCTGTGTCTTCACGGCCGGCGGGACTGCTATGGGGGCGCTCGGTCGGTGCCTATCGGGGGGGCGGAAGATGGCAGAGTGGGTTACGTGCTGGAGCGTCAGGCTGACGGAGCGGGTTCGAGCCCCGTCAGTGCCCCTAGTGGCTTTCACACAGGCAGTAATGCCTTCTAAGCCACTTTAAATCATGCTAAGTTTAAGTTTAACTGACGCGAAAAATTGGCCGGCCGGCTCTAAGCCTTTGTGACGGATGTCACACAAAAATAACGCACGAGCTTCTATAAAAAGCCCAATAGAAGAGAGAGAGAGAGAGAGAGAGAGAGAGAGAGAGAGAGAGCCGGATATGTGAGAACTATGACCGACTAAGCAAACTTCTGTATTGTCATTTTACGGCGTTCTTAGCGACAGTCGAAGACAGGGTTATTTATATCTCTAGGATTTTCAATTTGGGGGATGTTGATATTTCTGGGGTCCCCTATCTCCCCTTATGGCAAGCGATAGCATCTTAGCTGCATCATAATTAGGGGGTGTTGCTCTGAGATTTGGGGGAGGTGTTGGAGGTGTTAGGGTATGTGAAAATATCTCTGGTCGAAGGTTAGGTCTGCCAGAAATATTCCACGTGAATCAGCGACATATTTCATAATAATAATAAGTAATAGGCGCTAAAGAAATTCGACCGTGGACTGGAGCCTAGTGCTGCACGAATTTATTCAGCATCGCCTGTAACTGAGTTGTAAATTCTTTCCATCGTAGGCCTAGACATGTATTCATTGACATGCATAATGATGTACAGTAGAACTTCCTTATGACGGACTCGGTTATGACGGTCATTACCATCCGAGTGGATATTAAAGATCATCCGTCGACGTCCAAGCTGTCAACAGTGTTTCTGACGTTGGCTTTGGAACGCTTCTGAGTGAATTTTAATTAAAACTGAAGAGGCGCTATATAAGAACTCTATTACATTACAATGCAACCAATCTTTGGTTATAACGTACCGCAACGTACAGTACGGTTCCGCGCGATGCGCTACGGTATTGGGTGGTACTGGATATAACGTACCTCGGATATGGCGTACTAAATTATACAGAACCACAAAGTACAGTATAGGCCTAATAACGTTCTACTGTATAAACATTATCTGAATAGTTTTGATCAAGTCTAGTCAACTCATACAGTGCTTTATTACAGAGTCTTTTTAAAGGAAACCTGATCACTGCATTAAACTCGTAAAAATTTGTGGACATCCGCGCAAAAAACAAGCATAAAAGGTCGTCTGGAAAATTTATCAGCGCACAAAGTACAGAAAAAAATTCGTCTTCTCGAATTCGGGGGTGTTCGGGGACTATTTCGGGTACATACAATTGTTAGCCATTGTTAGATTAGGAAATTTTGGAGGTGTCGACCTCAAATTGAGTGGTGTTGGGGGTACTAGGGGGTATAAAAATATTCATGATCAGAATTGGTAAAAATTTGATGTAACAATCAGAAATAGCACAGTGGCTATT
>CM030855.1:4992714-5077714 GCA_018105865.1 Metaphire vulgaris
ATCTTTTCTCTCCTTTTGCTCGCCACATAATCTCGGATCCGCTGACACAATAAATGACTACTACTATTACTACTACTGCTACTACTACTACTACTACTACTACTACTACTACTACTACTACTACTACTACTACTACTACTATTATTATTATTATTATTATTATTATTATTATTATTAGTGTCAGAGTTGCCGGAGGGTTGAACCCCCAGCTAACTTTGCAACCCTCCCAAAAATCGCATGTCGGGTATATGCAGTTTCTGTCATCCATTGATTTTCAGTCCTCAACCCCAGCTTAAATTTCACAACACCAACACTTTATTATTATTATTATTATTATTACTAGTGTCAGAGTTGCCGGGAAGTTGAACCCCAGCTAACTTAGTCCCAAAATCGTAGTAGTAGTTTCTGTATCCATTGATTTTCAGTCCTCAACCCTCCAGTAGTAGTAGTAGTATTAGTAGTAGTAGTAGTAGTAGTAGTAGTAGTAGTAGTAGTAGTAGTAGTAGTAGTAGTAGTAGTAGTAGTAGTAGTATTACGGAGCTGTTATTACACGTTGTCATTCACTGAGTTAATAATCGTAATTGTTAGTGAGTCACTTGCCCTAAACAGTGTACGCCACTGCACTCTGATGTTTATCAGAGTGCAGTTTTTTAAAGTGGTGTATCTGCTCATCTTCTGCGCTTTCATTCTCGGCCTATACAGCTTAATAATTATATTAATTATACAGCTTAATAATTATAGATAATAGTAGACGAATCCTGCACTTTCACACTTGGTCCCATATAATTTATATCTATTGAGTATACATTCGGTAGATCAATTGCTAATTATTGTCTTTCTTGAAATCTCGACAACAAAGACTACGTTATTCTTCCCTCGGTTTCGCAGGCCGACCTTATCGTCATATTTCGAAAATGTTCGGCTGGGAGTAGTACAGCACTATTGAAATGATTTTACACCAGTATACGAGCTACAAATTGTGTGTGTGTGTGTGTGTGTGTGTGTGTGTGTGTCATCGGCGATATGTTTGGCCTTCTTTAAGTCCCCTGATCAAAGTTTTTTTTAAACCCTGTCCATTGTCCAATTATCAAAAATGCGATATATATATATATATATATATATATATATATATATATATATATATATAGCTTTGTCCGGCACTCTCGACTGTCCATTAAAACAGAACCGGACAGAGATGTTGCCGAAATAGTCCTAACGTTTTTGACAAGCTGAATTTATTCATTGCACTGGCTGAGACATTGTTTACTGCAAAGTTCCGTTGCTTTTTGTAGATGCAAAGTGAAGAAGACAAAGAAGGATGACACCGGAACAAACCCTAGTTACCCTACTAGAGAAAAATAGGGCTAATAACGAGATTACACAGCAAGACCATAATGCGAATGAATGGATGGGTGTAACACATAGTGGTTCTCACACAGGGCAGACCCTACTGCATGGACCACTCTATACCCTGTTAAAACTAGTATTATATTGATAGATCTTAATAGTACTTATATAAACCGCGCAGCAGGGTTATTTCTAGGATTATCGATTGGAGGGGAGTCGGTATATTTTGGGGTCCCTGCCCAAAAAGTCTGACAAGCAGAAAAAAGTCATCCCAGGCTCAGGCGGGATGTTGGAGAGGGTGTCGGTCTCAGATTGGAGGGTGGGGTGGGGTGGGGGTGGGGGGGGATGTCAGGGGTTGTAAAACTTTCCCTGCCGCGCAGCACCTTTCGTTATTTTCCTCGTCACTGTCAAGCGTGCTGTCAACGCAGGCACGAAAAATTCTCTTTGTCGTGATCACTTAGTCAGTAGGAAAAAAAGCAACAGAAAATGCCACGTAGTCTACTGTACAACTGGTAATTATCTGTGACGATTTATTCACGAGGGAAGCTTTTGATGGAGACGTTGCACTTTTGCATCCGATAGACAGCCTCATTCATTTCCACCCGTTTTGACCTGTCCTATCGTCGCAGTAGGCCTATGCCGCATGCCAGTCGCGCCGATAAAGCGTACCATCGAGACAAAATCTATGGGTTTTGGAGAGACCCGCCCCGCCGGGAATCTATTGCGTCGCCGAACCCTAAAGGAATTTAATTAATGATTATAGTTTTGGCGTCGCAAAACGGGAAAATATTGGAATTATTGCTGAAAACGTCCTCTCCGCGGAAACTGCGTGCGAGTCCGCGCCGTATTTAGCTGGATCTACCCCCAGCCTGAACCTGTTTCCCTTCCCTCGCCCGGTTAATTAAGTGGATTGACGGAGGAGGAAGGGTGATTTATGGCATCCGAATTCCGGATCGTTGCAAACGAGAGTCGAAAATTATCGGCGCTAGATAAATAGTCCGAGTGCGCGGAAACGAGGGGATGGCTTTGTTTTTCCAAAGGAGACACTTCGCCACTTTAGCGCATTTTCTTTTAGAGCGAACGTCAAAAGTATATAGGTTCTTTCTGGTATAGCTTTTAAACGGGACCTAATGTGAATGTCAGATCTTGTTTTTGTGTTTTGCTGACAAGCAAACATTTTCCGAAGCCATTATCACGTGCCTGACGTGGTCATTAAAGTTGCAAAAGCCGTTGACGCAGCCACCGGGGGATCATGCATGGGGTCCGCCATTTTACTCGGATTGGGTGCGGTCGCGAGATTCGTCCAAAACCGGTGAGTGGTCTGGGGTGGAGGGGTGGGGGGTGGGGATAAGGGCAGTATTAGATCGAGGAAAAAGCACCATACAGCAGACTTCGAAGCGTTTGGTACGACGACATTTTTTGCTTGTCACGACTTTTCGACCGGAAAATATCAGCGTCTCCTTATTCTGGAATATAATGCCAAGAGCATCAGTCGATTGAATGGCGCCCCGAATCCAATCCATGGGCGTATCCACGGAAATGCTATTCCCACGGAAAAGGTCCCGTAGGATGGAACGGTATGGGACAGCACACACTTGTGTTTCCCATGGGACAGTATGGTACAGTAGCCATGTCATATAGCAACTTGATATACATCAGAGCTACTCTTTATTATATTTTTTTACATTTTAAAGCTTTTTACCCTTCTTTCTCTTCGTATATGTATATCTAATCTTTATTTTGTGGTGGGACACCGGATAAATAAATAAATACGCACAGTATTTTATTACATAAGATTACGTTTTGGTGCGTTATCAGCAATTAAAATTTATAAAAGTGTGACGTGACTGGAAAGAGGTTGCAGAGCACCGATCTGCATAACAAAAATACGTATTATGCACTGCTAAGCAGTGGCGGCTCTAGGATTTGGCAAGTGGGGGGAGGATGTTGGGGTGGCAACTTCTAATCATGGGGGCCAACCATTTGTTGTTTAATGTATGTAGCATTAAGTATTGGGTCCCAACAGGGGACACTGGGGGGCCAGGCACTCAATATGGGGCACGGGCCTCCTGGCCCCACTCCGGTGGAGCCGCCACTGCTGCTAAGCATATTTCACGCCCAATTGGGCTACTTTTTACGACCGTCGTAGTTGCGTTACCGGGCAGGTAGCAACCGAGCTAGTCTGGTACATTGCGCATGCCCGCGGCTAGTCAGCCATTGTTACTGTAGCTGTTGTTTAGCGATTTGTGAATACGAAGCTAGCTCTATTTCTAAATAAGAAGTTAACTCTAATCTGATATAATTGAATACTCTTGGATATATAAGCTAATAAATTCTGTCGTTTCAGGTGTCTCTTTGTGCATGTAGTTCTATTAGTAGACACTAAACCAAAATTTTAATAAATTTCAACTTTTTGTTTGAAATAATATGTATTTCATATTAATATTGTAATGGAATTCTATGTTGGTTTCGTAGATGTTCGAAACGTTTGATGTGATTTTTTTAATTTAACCTCGGAAAAACGCTTGTTTAAAGGTTTTTAATTTTAATTTTCACGTTTTTAACATCTATGCACGGTCGGTATTTTGATTAGCAGTTCGCGCGAACCGAGTCAAACCGGTCCACTCACACCCCTGTCCCATCACACCCCTGTCCCATCACACCTCTGTCCCATCACACCCCTGCAACGCCGACATTCGTTTTGAGAATATTTCTTAGAATTGATATCGACCCTTGCGGGATTTTTACATAGGTCACCTTTAATCAGCCCGAAATGTCCTATCAGAGAAACTAATCTTGACCACCTCTCTTCGGATTTCGTCGCTTTCCGTCTGTCACATAGTACAGTCCTCTCTCTAGAACTGCAGAGAGCCCTCCACCCACCCACCCACTACCACCACCCTTCTCCAATTTTCACGAACTATCGACCCGACAGCTGACATATTCCATCTGACAAATGACAAGGCTGCGTATTTTCGCCGCACGAAATAGAAAAAGAAAAAAAATTTGAATTTCACAGAAAATAATATCTTGCCGTTGCGTTGAAAGCGAAAAAGGGACGAATAGAAGAGAATTGGGAGCTACACTAGCAGCCACTGCATCGATAAATGAACAGAAGGACTCTTAAGAAAGAGGGAAGAGACAGTACAAGATGACTGTAGGGAGAGAGAGAGAGAGAGAGAGAGAGAGAGAGAGAGAGAGAGAGAGAGAGAGAGAGATACAGAGACAGACTCGCAGTAGACAGTTACGCAAAATGACTTCGAGGACAATTGACAACGTGGAATGTACGCCAACAATTGACGTTCCGATGGGTTTTCGATTTTCCAAAACGTAATGGGGGTCGGACCCGCTACCGGGGACGAACGTCTGCGCCCATCGGTGGTGGGTTGAACAGGCAAAATAACTCTCATACCGTTGGGAGGACCTAATCCGCTGAGCGGGGTGGGTGGGGTGGGGGTGGAGGGGGTGGAGAGGAGGGGGGGTAGACGCCGCCCCGGCCTTCGCGTCGCATCGAATACTGGATTTGATGAATTAGGCACAATTTTTCATTGAACGCACATCGATCATTATTTTCTATTCCAGTTTTATGTATTTATGGGAGCGCAACTCTAAAGCAGTTCGGCGCAAAAGTAAAGACGCTTTTATTTCGCCAAGATCCTCCGAAATTTAAAAGGTCTTAAGAAGTGGATTTAAGTTTTTTAGGATGTTTCTTAGTGACTGATTTTGTTATGAATAGATTGCATGCAGAATTTAGCGAGCATGCGACGTTTTACAGCTATAGGAACATTTCTTTATTTTACTCTCCTACAAAGAGTTGAAAATCTCTAAAATTATTGTGAGAGGCGAGAACAGGATTATTAATCTGGTTTTTTTAAATTGTCAATCTGGCTTTAGTCTTCAAGTTCTCTAAATGGTTATCTGAAAGTTTAAAAAAAGCGAAACTGCATTTGAGACGCTATCTTTATTCATTGAAAATTAGAGAAATTAAATGCGAATTTGAGGGAACGTAGGTCAATTTGATAACTATGATCTCAGGATGGTGGCAATGAAGGTTTTAGAAAACGTTACGTTTGTATATACGTTATTGAGACGTTGCCTGTAAGAGAAGTCAGTACAGTGTTTAATCTAGACTCCTGGACTCCGGAGGGGGAACTGACAAAGCGGGGGGGAGGAAACTGACAAAGCCGGGGGAATTCTGCTAGGGGGCTGGTGTTAGTTCATAATTTCCCGAGGGGAAAGAGCAATTCCCCCCCTCCCCGGAAACGGCCTAGATTAAACACTGAGTCAGTGGCGAATGACTGCCCTTTCTGAAGGAAATTTTTTCAGTGCATAAACCGATCGTGTCTCGGAGTAACGTGCGTCTATTTTAAACCCCTAATTGCGCAATTGGTATTCAAACGTGCGCGCCGGCAAAAGAGATACGGAGAAACCTATAGATATTCACAGTCACGAACGTATAGGCTATAAACGGTTGACCAAATAAAGATCGTGACTTCGTGACTGCCAAATAACTCCGCTCCAGTCCAGCAGCGATCATGCATTCTGAATCGATTTTCTGTTTGTTTTGTGGAAACTGTGACGACGCACCGTAGGCTACGGGAATTATTCTGTTTATACCTCTTTTTTCCTTAGCGCACCTTTTCCAGACCAGAGATGAGTAGGCCTAGATGATATCTGCTTCGGTTGCTCTTTTACCCTGCTTCTGGCAGTTTTCTAATGCAAGCGCCACTTTCCGCTAACTTCAAATCCCCCCAAATCCAGTTAAGTAATTCATATATTTTGATTTTGAATATTAATGTCATAATTATTTTTGCAGAAGATAACATCACTATTTCAATCTGCATAAAGGCGTCTGGTTATCACGAAATACAGATCCTACTGAAGCATTCTAAACTTATTATTATTATTATTATTATTATTATTATTATTATTATTATTATTATTATTAACTTACATTTACATTTGTATTATTAATTTTATTCGACTGATGCAGTATGAATTTTCTTGGAGAAGAAAGCAATCAGAAACTTTCGCACCACTCTACGCATGCATTTATCGTCAGACAAAAACAATTTCTAACGATTCGATCTTTATCTTAAAACTTTGAAACAATTAAAACTGATTTTTGAGATCCATTTGACCAAACACAAAATTAGAAAATATTGACGATGACACTAAATAAACCGTTATTTTATCATCGTCCTAAACGACAAAATTATCACACACACTCGCGTATACATGCACAGGTATATGCAGTGGCGGCTCTAGGATTTGGCAAGTGGGGGGGCCGTTGGGGGAGCAACTTCAATCATGGGGGCCAACCATTTGTTGTTTAATGTATGTAGCATTAAGTATAGGGTCCCAACTGGGGGCCACTGGGGGCCAGGCTTTCAATAGGGGGCACGGGCCCCTCTGCCCCTCCCCTCGGTGGAGCCGCCACTGGGTATATGTATGTATATATATGAATATATATATATATATATATACATACAGTATATAGGCTATATGCACTGGCATATATATAGGCCTATATAGATATTCCGAAATATATATATATATATATATATATATATATATATATATCGGGTGACGATAAATATATATATATATATATATTTATATTTATCGTCACCCGATATATATATATATATATATATATATTTATCGGGTGGTTCTTTGACCGATGGAATGCCCGCTCGAAGAGCGGGCATTCCATCGGTCAAAGAACCACCCGATCTCTCGCGTTCTGACGGTAGAAGACCGGACGGCCTCACTCTAATCCCGTGGCACGCCGGCCGTAGCCTGATTTGGGACGTAACCGTGGCAGACACAGTTGCTGCCACCCATCTACCCATCACGTCTTTGTTGGCAGGTGCGGCTGCTGAGGCAGCAGCAGTTCGTAAAAATACTAAATACGCAGCTCTGACAAGAGATTACAATTTCTTGCCGTTGGCCTTTGAGTCCTTCGGGCCAATAAGTCTCGACGCACAGATTTTCATCAGACAACTAGGTCGTCGTATTTCAGAGTCTTCCGGAGACAAAAGGGAAGGAAGCTTTCTATTTCAGCGCTTGTCCATGGCCATACAGCGCTTCAACGCAATATCGTTTCGAGGAACTTTTTCCGTGGCCGACCTCGAAGAACCTGACGAGAGTTAACACACATTAATTTCTGTCTCCGGACAATTTTTATCTCTCATAAGACCCTCGGGAATGAAGTACCGAGGCATAAATAAAAAAATAATATATATATATATATATATATATATATATATATATATATCGGAACCCTTGCTATACCAGTGCGTGCATGTATATATTGTGGAGGTATTATATGCGCCGAATCTTTTGTCATATTCGTTGTGAAATCGTTTTGTCATTTGCGATTGTTTTATCGACAGAGAGCAGTAAATCGTTCAGAATAATTGTCCCGCTGTGGCTTCACGTTATATACGACGCCTATCATGCAGGCGTCATTCAATTACCAACACTTTCTCTCGGTCTTTGCCGTCGGGCTTAAATGGTAGTCTGTCCGTTAAATATCCCTTCCCCCCCACCCCGGTGGAAAAAATCCGTGGTTTGCCATCTGAAATCGAACATAGCGCTAGATAAGAGAGAGAGAGAGAGTCGCTAGGTGTTTGGATGTCATTCCGATCAATGTTATATTCGAGTCGACGGAATATATATATAGGGTAAATGCTGCATGCTGTTGTTCGAAAGTTGCGTTGCATCTCCAAGAAATTGTAATTAATCGTTCACGCGTTTTTGCAAATCAATCCTGTGTGTATGTTTGTGTGAGTGAGTGAGTGAGTGAGTGAGTGAGTGAGTGAGTGAGTGAGTGGTGAGTGAGTGAGTATGTGTGTGTGGGGGGAGTGTGTGCGTGTGCCGTATTTGTTTTCTCGTATCCAAGATGACATTTTTGGTTTTCATCATCATCATCTTCTCCTTGTTCCTTCATGAACTGAAGTTAAGGTGACAGCATGAATTTCTTTCCTCCAACCATGTCGATCTTCTGTCTTCTTGACTGCTGCTGACATTTTCATTCCTGTCCACTCTTCCACGTCATCCGCCCATCGTCTCCTGGTCGCCCTCTTCGTCTAGTTCCCGACATCATTCCTTGTTGGATTGTCCTCTCCAATGTTGACCTAGTGTCGCTGTTCCGCTGTACGTGTCCGAAGTATTGCAGCTTCCTTCTTTGCACATGTTGAGGAAACGTCTTTCCGTGCCTGACATTTTCAAAACCTCCTCATTGGTTTTCCTATCTCTCCAGCTTATGCTTTGCATGGTACGTAATGAGTACATTTCAAAAGCTTCTATTCTTCTCTGTATTTTTCTTTTCAGAGTCCAACTTTCACATCCATATGATGCTGTACTCCATGCAACACTCTCGATTATCCTCTTCTTTGTTCTCATGCTGATATTATTGTCTTTCCAAATGTTCTTCATTTTTCTGATGGCAACCCTTCCTTTTGTCAATCTGGCCTTTATTTCTTCCTCTAGGAGCAGTCTTCTGATATAATTGTGCCAAGATATGTAAACTTTCCCACTTGTTCCATTACCTTCTGATCTACTCTGATGGAAACTTTGTCTCCGTTAGTTGTCATTACTTTTGATTTATTTACATTTATTTGAAGCCCATATTTCGCACTCGCTTTGTTCCACTCTGCTTACTAGTTCTTGAAGTTCCTGTGCGCTCGATGCCAGCAAAACCACATCGTCTGCATACCTTAGATTATTAATGGTTAGTCCACCAACTTTGCATCCCCTTTGAACCCTTCCAAAGCCACACGCATTATCATTTCTGCTATTATATTAAACAGACGTGGGGATATTATACAACCTTGTCTCACGCCCTTTTTATTTTGAACCATTCTGTGACTGTTCCCATTATTCGTATGGCACCTTTTTGGTTTTTGTACAAATTTGTTAGTAGTTGAACCAGATGTGCCGGAAAGCCCATCTCAACATTATATACCATAATTTTTCATGAGGTACAGAGTCAAATGCTTTTGTATAGTCTATAAAGCAGATGTACAGTGGCTGCTGGAATTCTTTTGCCTTTTCCATTATTATTCTTAAATTTGTTATGTGATCCCTTGTGCCACGTCCTTTTCTGAAGCCTGCTTGCTCTATTGCAATCTCCTCCTCCATTTTGTTGTCTATCCTTTCCAAAATGACTCGTAGCAATATCTTACTAATGTGTGATATCAGGGCTATAGTTCTATAATTCGTGCATTCGTTTTTGTCTCCTTTCTTTGGTAACGGTATAAATATTGATTTCAGCCAATCGCTTGGCCACTCACCCGTCTCCCAAATTCTAACACATAATTTGTGCATAATTGTGATTGCCTCATCTTTTCCCAATTTGAGTAATTCAATTGGTATGTCATCCGCTCCCGCAGCTTTCCTGTTGGCAGTTCTTGATATTGCCTTTTCTATTTCTGACTTTAAAGGAGGTGATGTGATTGAGAAAGAATTTAAAAGGATAAATCTAGACATAGTAGGACTAGCAGAAACAAGGTGGAGTAAAGAAGGACACTTCAACAGTAGTGAGGAAAATATGATTGTATACAGCGGGGGAGAGGAAACGGGACAAAGAGGGGTAGCAATATGGATAAAAAAAAGAAATGAAAAATTTGTGTTGGGATATCAAACCGTGAATGACAGGATAGTGTGGATAAAATTAGCAGGGAAACCAGTGAATATAAACTTCATACAGGTATATGCACCAACTGCAGAAGCAGAGGAAGAAGACAGATGCAGATTCTACAGAGAACTTGAGGATACTTTGTCTCATTTTTCGAGCAATGAAGTGACCATTATAGGCGGGGATTTCAATGCTAAAGTTGGAGAAAGAGGTGATGCGGAATCATGTATGGGCAGGTACGGCTTGGGGAAGAGGAATGAAGCAGGACAACAATTAATTGATTTTTGTGAAGAACAAGGATTGGTTATCCAAAACACTTGTTTCCAGAACCATCCGAGGAGACTGTATACGTGGACATCGCCTGATGGGCACACAAGAAACCAAATCGACTATTTTCTATCTTCAATCAGGTGGAGAAGAACAATTAAGAAATGCAAAACCTACCCAGGGGCGGATGGGGACAGTGATCATCAGCTTCTGATGGCAGAGTGGAAATTAAGACTGAAGAAAACAAAACAGATAGGGCACTCAATTAAATTTAACCTTGAGGAAAACACCATGGAGTACAAGTAAATGTGCAAAACAGATTCAAAGAACTAAATAGTCTGGAGGAACAAAAAATGCCAGAAGAACTATGGCAAGATATCAAAGATGCAATAAAGGAAAGCGCAAAGGAATCACTTACAAAACAAAACAGGAGGAAAACCAAAGCTTGGATAACAAAGGAAACAATGCAACTAGTACAACAGAAGAGGGAATTGAAAGGGGCTAAAAGCACAGAGTTGAAAGAAAAATATAAAGAGGTAAAGGCAAAGGTAAAGGATTGAGAAAGCAGCGATATTGAAAAGATGGGAAGAGTATGGAACGGAATTATTTAGCTCAGAGGAGGAAAAGTCAGAAACATCCATGCCTTTTGTTCTGGCATCATACAGAACAATTAACCCGGCCTGTGGTAGGTAGGGGGACGAAAGTCCGTAACTACCTACACACAGGTAATTCCTGGCAGGCGCGTCCAAGTCGCGGGGGTGGGTACTGCATTGCAGTAGCTAAGTTCTGCCAGGGACCCAGTCCTGCGGGGTATAGCGCAGTCCCCTAGCCTGGGGTTACAGGCGAAGCAGGAAGACAATGGCTTCATCGGCGGAGGATCCAAGACCAGGACAACGGCGATGGAGGCAGACGATCGGACTCTATCTTATTGGGCAGCAGCAATAGGATTAGTGGACAGAGGTGGAAACACAACTAGTTATTTTGTGAAACAGCTTTGTCAGACGAATGAAGAGGCGAGATATTGGTTCAACCGATATAAAGGCTCTTCAACTGCGGGACAGAAAGACTAGGGACCTACTGTCCTACAAACCTATGGAATACAGCATGAATTACAGTTTACGAAACCGGAAATGTTCGGTTGGAGCTGAGCCCCCCAGGGCAACAACCGAACAGATAGCTACTGGGGCAGGATCGGAGGGTTCGACTGAGAGGATGGCCATAAAGGGCGCAAATGAAGTCTCTTGGTCAAAGCCCAGTATGGGAAGCCAAGCGGCAGATGACATCCAGCTCAAGAAGGATTATGACGATCGAAATCGGATGAAACTTAGAAAAGAATCAATACGGATTGGAACATGGAATGTGAGAACGTTGCTTAAACTGGGTAAACTGGCTCTGATTGAGAAAGAAAAAAAATTTTGGTTTTACTGTTTACGAAATACAAATCGCATATAGCTTGTATAATTATAATGAGTCTATATTGTAGACTTTGTAGTAGGGCTGCGCTAACCGAGTAGTTTAGGAGTCGAGTAGGAGTCGAGTAGCTTAGCGAGTACTCGAGTACTCGCGTAAAACCGGAAATACATGATTTTTGCGTCATGGCCCTCATCTAACCAAAGCAGAACGCTAGATACAGTTACATATCAATTTTTCGGATATTGAAGCGTATTCAAGTGTAGTATAACAGAAGTTACAGAACAGAAACTATTTTGCCGGTAATAATGGTAGGCCAAATTTTAATGAAATTCTTTGGTTATTCTTTATTTATCTATTCTATTCCTTATTTAGTTATTCTATGCGAGTACTCGACTCCAAAAAAATTACTCGACTCCAATTTGGAGTCGAGTACTCGCGTTACTCGAGTTACTCGGCACAGCCCTACTTTGTAGCAGCGTCTCCAGTGCAGTGGTTTGCATTTACCCGTTTACCGATTATCTCATTACGCGGTATACATCAGTCTGGTAATTTGCAAAGACGAGTTACAAAATCGGTCTATAGTGTATTGCTTTCAAATGCACGAGCAGAGCGAAATCGCAGGCAGTCCTGTGTGTCTCTGCAGATGATGGATATATTCAGTTATTCACAGAGTGATCGATCGCATAGTAATCAATTTTATTAGATAATTCTGTCTTTCTGCAATTAGTTTTCCTAAAGGAAGCGATCGACTGAGATATAGACGTCTTTCCGGTCAAAATGTCTTTTTGTGTATTATACAGCGTAACTTGATCTCTGGCGGTTTGTTATAACGCAGATTTCAAAAATAGTTTTCGTGCGTTTTCATATCGTAGCTACAGTATAGAGTTTAGACTGCGATCAATGGTTTTCACACAGGCTTACTTAGCCTCGTAAACCACTTAAAATCACATTATTATTATTATTATTATTATTTATTATTATTATTATTATTATTATTATTATTATTATTATTATTATTATTTTCCAGGACAGAACGGTGATCATTCTATTGTTATTATTATTATTATTATTATTATTATTATTATTATTATTATTATTATTATTATTATTATTATTATTATTACTAGGTGTTTACCCGTCAAAAATGACGGGGATATTGGCTGTTTTACCACCCGATTTTGTGCAAATGCAATAGGATTTTGCGCAATTAATTAATTTCCTAACTCGCCGCCTTTTCCTTCAACCGAGTTAACGCCCAATCGCGTGAATTTTCTGAAACTTGATAGTCAACGTAAGTGTACTGATTAGGCAGTGTCGAACGACATGCAGTGCTTGATTCTCCTGTTTGCTGTACTGCTTTTTCACTCCGACCAATAGCCTGCTCCTCATTCTCACTTTATTGTCGCAAACCTCGTGAACGCTAGACTTTTTGTTTTGCACGGACGGTTAGAAAGAGGAATAAAAAAGCTAAACAATGGTGCAAATCTCATCTTCTTAGCTCTTATATAGCCTGAGATATAGCAAATTCAAAAAGTAGGAAACTAAAATTAAAATATTTAATGGAGCAGAAATCGATTTAGGAATTATTCAGTCATGATCCAGCAATAGCATCAATGGGAATGGACAAAATGCCTTCGCTGGATCATGTAATTTTGATCAGAATTCTCAGAATTCAAAACTTTCATGAAATTCACCGATAATAATTATGTTCAAACATTGGGGTCATCAGGTTAGAATTGATAGATCTTTGCCAAATGTCAACCGATTTTCAAACTTTTGGTTTATTTTGTTCCTCTGACATACCTTTACAACTTTGCCGCTGACAAAAGTGGGGTTACCGCTGAAAATATTTTGCTAGGGGCTATAAAAATGTTTTGGGGGAGAGGGTGATATTTTAGACCGTAAAGTGGACTCTACCCCCAAATTTTTTTGTTTTGCACGGACGGTTAGAAAGAGGAATAAACAATCTAAACAATGGTGCAAGCCTCATCTTTTTAACTTCTATATAGCCTGAGATATAGCAAATTTAAAACTTTACAGCAATCATTTCTGAAGAACGCTTTTCCAAAAATCAAATCCCCAGTACGGTGACGGCGTCTGAAAATTTAATCCCCACTTGAGGGGTTAAATTTTAAAAAAATAGGTATTGAGGCTAGGAAGGAATAAATATATATAATAACGGGGGGCAGGGCATTGGGAGAGGGAAGGGAGGTTTGGGAGGAGGAAAGTGGGTTGTACGGGTTTTCGGAGCAGCGTTGTGTAGGTTTGGGAACGGGGTTTGTGGCCGTAGGTTTGGGAACAGGGTTTGGGGCCAGTGGGGTAGGGCGGAGCAGTGATGGGTTGGGGTCAGGGCGATTGGGAAAAGAGATGGTGAGAGGGAATGGGGTTGGGAGAAGGATGGTGAGAGGGAATGGGAACGGGGGTTTGGGGCCTGTGGGGTAGGCGGGACAGGTATGGGTTGGGGACTGGGGCGATTGGGAGAGGAATGGGGAGAGGGAAGGGGTTGGGAGAGGAAGGGGAACGGGGGTTTGGGGCCTGTGGGGGTAGGGTGGGGCAGGTATAGGTTGGGGCCTGGGCGGGGATGTGTTGGAGCCGAGGCGATTGGGAGATGGATGGGGAGAGGGAAGGCGGATTGGGAGAGAGATGGGGAGAGGAAGGGGAACGGGGTTTTGGGGCCTGTGGGGCGGGGCAGGTCGGGTATGGGTTGTGTCCTGGGCGATTGGGAGAGGGATTGGGTGAGGGAAGGGGACGGGGGGGGTTAAGCTGCAATTAAGACGCTTCGTTAAACGCTCCGTTTTGATTAAACAATATTTGGTTGTCAATGACAACAGCGTCTTGCAATACCCGCCGTGTTGCCGTCGGACGTGCCGTCCGTCCGTCGGACATCGAGAATTATATATATAGATTATTATTATTATCATTAGTAGTAGTAGTAGTAGTAGTAGTAGTAGTAGTAGTAGTAGTAGTAGTAGTAGTAGTAGTAGTAGTAGTAGTAGTAGTAGTAGTAGTAGTAGTAGTAGTAGTAGTAGTAGTAGTAGTAGTAGTAGTAGCAGCAGCAGCAGCAGCAGCAGCAGTGCTAGTTTCTCAGTGTGTAGAGTGTGTAGCCATAGGCTTTGGAATTCATTACCAGCATGGTTTTCGTAGGACCACAACGTTATCATATTTTGGACCCGTTCTTAAGAGACGTTCTTGTTTGGCTTGGCCTATTCTCCTTAGATTGCTCCCCCCCCCCCCACTGATCGACCTGACCTTTTCACTTCTTAAAGGAAATCGGCAGTATCACATCACGACAATCTGGAGTTGAAAGAGAGAGACATCCTTTAAGTTTCTCCTACAACGAATATCCTTGACACTACAGAGATTTAACGCAGTCGCTTTCCGCGGAACTTTCACATTCCACGGAGCTTTCACATAATAATAATAATAATAATAATAATAATAATAATAATAATAATAATAATAATAATAATAATAATAATAATAATAATAATAATAATAATAATAATAATAATAATAAATTGGATTTTAAATGGCTAATTGATGTGGTAGAATTTCTCCTGCGTTGTAAGTGCAATGTAGTTGCAAACAGGGGTGTAGCGACGGGGGGCGTATCGGTATGTATCCCCAAATAAAAAATCAGGCTACCTTACGGTTTTTAATGTCTTTTAGGATTTTAAAAGTTTTTTAAAGATTTATACTCCACCCCAATCACATTATACCCTCCAAATAAAATTCCTGGCTACGCCCCTGGTTGCAAACGTTTTAACGTTCGAGCTCTTGGCATATTCGTCTCTCAAAATCTCGACGGTGGTGGGGGGGGCGGGGCGGAGGGGTGGAGGGGGTGGAGTGCAATCGAATAAATGAACCAAAAAACATGACGTCTGGTTCCGAACCCACTTCAAAGACGGACAATTTTTTAATCCATCACACGTGATCGCCGACCCCTCGCGACGCGAACAGATTAGATTTCGCGGGATCAAGAGACCCGTAGTTTGTCCGCCGATAGCACCACTTGCCCCCTCTCTCTCTCTCTCTCTCTCTCTCTCTCTCTCTCTCTCTCGACAACAACCCCCCTCCCTCATTCGAACGAACACGCTCCTCGCTTGGGTAGAACCGATTCACTCGCGTGTGTATTCGTGCGCGAGAGAAGTTGCGTGTATTCGTCCGCGGGTCGTACGACACGATTTCGACGAAACAATGCAGACAAATGAAAAACGTTAACGCTGATCGATCGTTTGATTGATCGATCGATCGATCGATTGATTGATTGATTGATGAAAGTGGGGATCTGTGTTGATTTCGGAAGATAATCGAAGGAAGGAAGGAGATAGGGGCAAAGTATAGCCAGATAATTTCACGTGCAATTCACTTGTTGTGATCATGAAACCACGGAATCAGACTGCGGGGGTTTTTTCCTCCTGGTCGATTAACGTTCGGTGTGAATCACCCCTCGAAATGATGGATGGGGGGAGGGCGAGAAGATTGAATAGGCGTCCCTTTGCCGGGCACACGGATTATTCGTCGTCAGAGCCCGTCGCGTAACCAGAACCGAAGTCAGAGACGACGAATCAGAGGCCGTTTTCGAAGTGGTAGTCTATACGGTCGATGTACCGTACCACTGTAGGCCTATAGTATCGACCAATCCATTTGTCTTACAAGTTCGCAAGCACTAAATTGAATGCGACGCTAGACGCTAATAATTCGGGGGGTACCGCTGTAAAGACGCACACGCTCAATATTCCGACACGAATCGCTGCTCTCCGCCCAAACGCCCTGGGCGTGTTAAGACTCATTCGGACGAAAATTAAAGGTGGAAAAACCTATACCGGTGCTGCACAGCAATCGGTGGCGTAGCCAGGGTGTTCCGGAATGTGGGGGTGGGGGCGCATTGACTTTTACGGGTTTAAAAGTCTCCGACGAGCAAAATAAAGGTCGCCAAGGAATTCTTCGGACATAGAGATTGAACAACTTCTGGTCGAATTTTGTTGTTGATTTCTTAGATCACAGCAGCAGAAATAGAAAGTCCTCTCTCTCTCCCCTCTCTCTCTCTCTCCATCTGCCTACGATTTTGTCTCTGTCTCTGCTGCCTCTATCTCTTTCTGTCTGTGCCTGTCCGTCTGTCTCTATCTGTCATTATCTCTGTCTCTGTCTCTGTCTGGCTGTCTGTCTGTCTCTATGCCTCTGCCTCTTCCTCTGTCTCTGTCTCTGCTGCCTCTACCTCTTTCTGGATATGTCTGTCCGTCTGTCTGTCTGTCTCTCGCTTTCTCTTTCTCTGTCACTGTCTCTGTCCTGGCTGCCGCTGTCTCTGTCTCTCTGTCTCTCTGTCTCTCTGTCTCTCTGTCTCTCTGTCTCTCTGTCTCTCTCTCTCTCTCTCTCTCTCTCTCTCTCTCTCTCTCTCTATATATATATATATATATATATATATATATATATATATAATCAGGGTGTCTACGAAAAAAAACCCAGTAGAAAAACTTTGATTTCTTAAAACGTTCCTAAATATATTTCTATCAAAATTTCCACTCGTGTACAGCACATATTTCCCCGACCTTTCTGCCAATTTTTATCTTATTTGCAAGTAAGATGGCTATTTTGTAAGATATCAAAGTCAAAATTCGATTTTTTTCGAATCAACAGACAAAAATTTTATTGATTGTCCAGAAATTTCAACATCTCCACATTTGTTCAAGATGGTTATCGGACATAATTGCAAACCCTAACCCTAACCCTAACCTTAATTGCAAAAATTGTTCGGGCGTCCAAAGCCAAGCTCCCATTTGGTGTCTGAATTCATCTTATCTTCATTCGATATTTTACCCATTTTGAAAGTTTAAATCAAACTTTTATTGTTATGTCGAATTCTGTGAGTTTAAAAACATGTTTACAAAATTGCATTCGATTTAAACTTTACTACTGCTACTGGAACAACAACAACAACTGCTACTAATACCACCAAAATTGACATGAAGCCAAATTTATGTGAAGCTATAGATATTTAGGCCTGTCATGCTGCGACTTTCCCCCAAGTAAAAATCGAAAATTTGACTTTGATATCTCACAAAATGGCCACCTTACATGCAAATGAGATGAAAATTGGCAGAAAGGTGGAGAAATATGTGCTGCACAAGTGTGGTAATTTTTATAAAAATATATTTAGGAACTTTTAAGAAATCAAAGTTTTCCTGCTGGGGGTTTTTTTCGTAGACACCCTGTATATATATATATATATATATATATCAATCAGTACACTGCTCTGATTGAGTGTGTCCTCTATTTCGTGTACGTTCAAAGTCTTCCAGGAACCGGTCATCGATGGACCCGAAGCTTTGGAGCGACGCTTTCAGAAATCGGTTTCTTCGCCGGACATTAAACGAGGACGACTTCAAACCGTTTGGGCGTTCGTTTAATTTCCGGCTGACGTTTCTGTGTCGGCGTCTCTGACAGCTAAAGAGTCGGACGCAGTCGTTTTTTTGCCCCCCCCCCCCCGCCCGCCTGACTTCATTAATCGGGCGTGCGTCTATATATTAGTTGGTTGGAAGATTCTTCGCATTCTTGTGACATGCTTTTCAAATAAAACCATCGCTTCATTCGGTCTCTTTCTTTCAGTATAGACGTCATACGATTTTCACCGATGCGTAAGACGTCATCTTATCAATGCGCGCGCGCAGTGTTTATTCTGGGCCTTCTGGGGGGGGATTTCCTCCCAAAGTTTTAAAATTCCCCAAAAACTTTATATGTTGCATGGGGGGTGGCATCCCCCCCTAAAAAGTGTGACGACTCAGACCTTGTCCACTCCAAACATTTCAAAATCCCCCCAATGTCAAGGTGGCTCGAATAAACACTGTGTGCGCGTAATAGACAGTAGGTTTACTCGTTCGACATTCGTTGTAAAGGCCAGTGGCGAAGCTAGGATTTCAGAATATGGGGAGGGAGGGGTACGCATCGGCGAGATATTCAAACGAAAAGAGTCTTCGAAGAGCGAAAAAGTTCGTCATGCATGTCTTGCAGTTCTTCCGACATAAGCGTATTATCTTCGGACATACTACCTATACCTCTCCGCCCCAGTGGCGGCTCTAGACGCTGACGCTGCAATGGGGGCCGTTGGGGGGCAACTTCTAATCATGGGGGCCAACCATTTCTTGTTTAATGTATGTAGCATTAAGTATAGGGTCCCAACTGGGGGCCACTGGGGCCAACGCATCGCGACGGGGGGACAAACCCCCTGGCCCTCCGGTGGAGCCGCCACTGCTCCGCCCCAATTTCTCAAGGTTTTACGCTAATCCCACGAATTCCGTCAACCTCGAATATGAGGGTAACAACCCTCCGCCTCCCGTGCCCCCACCCCCACCCCCGCCCCATGGCCGGATGATTTTTCTCTGTCGGAGCTCATGATCTGTTTATTTTCTAAGTTTATTAGTTTCCTGCTTTCAGTGTATATAGGCCTATACTGGACCGCGTGCAGGTTGTCTTTCTTATCCGATGTGTCGTCGCCGATTGCACGGCGTCCCGGTTCTGCTATCGCTTGTAACATCTCCTACAACTAATTGGAGGCCAATTAGACGTGATATATTTCTAAGTCGCTTCAGTCTTGGCATCGGCAATATATTTTCTTGAAACATCGTATAATTTATGATTACAGCTGAAGCCATTTTAATAGCGGTCCTCTTATAACATATAGCAGAATGCCTGCGACGCAAAATCACGTATTGTTTCATTGTCATCTTCTTGATACTTATAATTATGTGAATTATGACATGAAGTTGATTAGATCAGACAAGTCAAACTCAGGGTCCCCCCGAGGGCCGCATGGGTCATATTGGCATTATCGTGGGGCCACGCACAACAATTAATTGCACATATTACAACTAATTGAAATCATTTAATATTTAATTACGTTTAATGCTTCATTTTTGTTACTTCAATTAAGAAACGCAACCTCGTTATCTAGTTTCTCAAATGATATACTTGGAAGTATATACTAAGTGAATGAGTGAATGAATGAGTACATTACTCTTCTAGCTAAGCCCCCATTTCAATCACAGACGTCGTTCTTTAGACGTGTGCCTAAGCAGTTCTGTCTCAAAGAAGCTAGTTGAAACATAGAGCGCCTATAAGTACAGTAGAACTTCGTTATAACGGGCTCAGTTATGACGTGTACTCTGTTATAAAGTACCGCAATGTACGGTCCCTTGTGATGAGCTACCGTATTAGAGATAAACGTACCGCGACTTGTTTCTGATACCTACGAAGCATTTTAACTGTGTTGTTTTCAGCTTATATTATTATTATTATTATTATTATTATTATTATTATTATTATTATTAGTATTATTATTATTATTATTATTAGTAGTAGTAGTAGTAGTGGTGGTAGTAGTAGCAGTAGTGTTGTTGTGTGGTAGCAGTAGTAGTTGTTGTGGTGGTAGTAGCAGCAGTGGTAGTGGTGGTGGTGCAGTTGTGGTGGTGGCAGCAGCAGCAGTGCGGCAGCAGTGGTAGCAGCAGTGGTGTAGTGGTGGCAGTGGCAGTGGTGGCAGTGGCAGCAGCAGCAGCAGCAGCAGTGGTGGTGGTGCAGTGGTAGCAGTGCAGTTGTTGTTGTGGTGCAGCAGCAGCAGCAGTGGTGCAGCAGCAGTGGTAGTTGTGGTGGTGGTAGTTGCAGTAGTAGTAGTAGTAGCAGTTGCAGTAGCAGCAGCAGTAGTAGTAGTAGTAGCAGTAGTAGTAGTAGTAGTAGTAGTAGTAGTAGTAGTAGTAGTAGTAGTAGTAGTAGTAGTAGTAGTTTCTATTACTATTACGTGTAACTATATTTTTCTAAATCTTCTGACCGTCGGTCACCAGTCATAAAATTTGATTGAATGCGTCTCCATAATTATGGACTCTTTCATTTTGTAACGTTGTAACAAAGCTCCACTGTACTGTATTTTCGTCTCCGTAGACTGTAGATCGATCGACTTGGTTAGGTTAACAAAGTAGCGGGTCTATTATTATTATTAGCGAAAGTTAAACGAGTGCTTCGATTGATGCAGAGAGCTTTCTTTGAAACGAGATTAATGACCTCCGCACGGAATTCGGTTGTCGGCCTCTGGACACCGTAAGGTTCGAACAGATCTCTCCCGTGCGGGAATCAAAGAGACGATTTCGCCGCAGCGGGAAGGGCGACTCGCCCCGCCTGATTGATTAAGGGTTGCGGACGGGCGGAGGCGGTCCTTGCAATCCCCCTGTCGAATGACCTTTGCTCCCGACGACAGGAAGTTCCGAGACGACGCGATGACGCGATCATAAGCCGACCGGCCGGCTGTATAGGTCGACTCTGCACCGGAAGCTCAATGGGAGGTGCGGCGAAAACCGGAAGTCGGAGAAGAGAACCGGAAGTGGGAGATTACGGGGGCGAAGACGCGGGATTTGCTTAATGACGGTCGCAGCGACTAGAGACGTCTCGAGCGCCGGTTCACCGGGTCACGACTTCCGCATAAATCTCTACGCGGAGAAAAATGTCGGCGAAAATGAAAGACCAACTCGAGACCGGAAAAAAACTGTACAAGAAGCACACACACTAGCGATTAAACTGAACACAGAATCGGGGTTCAACGCAGGGCGGGTGTATTCAAATGGCGGCCCGCGGGTCAGATTCGGCCCGCCACGTGGGGGTGCGAAATGGACCGGGTTGATAGCCTAAATGAAACGATAAATTGCTTGTTTCTGATACCTAAGAAATATCTCTGAAGGAGAAAAGCCATACGGCTTCTCATTGACTGATCTCTCGGATGGCACGGTCTGGTCTTTTGTGGACGGATTCGAAGTACCATCGATTGATGCTTTTAGACTATCAGACCTGGTGCTATAGAAGTGCCTATAATCTACTATTATTACTCGAGGACGAGGACAAGGGGGAGAGAATGAAAGTATGCGGTAAGACCATAATGTGGATGAATGAATGGCCGTGTAGAAGATAAAAGTTCTCTCACAGGACAGAGCTGATGATGATGATGATGATGATGATGATGATGATGATGATGATGATGATGATGATGATGATGATGATGATGATGATGATGATGATGATGATGATGGTGATGATGGTGATGATGATGATGGTGGTGGTGGTGATAATGATGGTGATGGTGGTGGACTGGTGGTGGTAATGCGTTCACTGATAGATCGCTTGTTTGACAAGTTATGAAGCTGACATAATATGTACATGTACATCATGTACATATGTATATGTGTATTTAATATAGGCTACATTGTACATGTGAATAGGAGCGGATTTGGTGGTGGGGTGGAGCAATTAATTGGAGGTAGGCCTACGTTGTCGAGAAATCGACAAAGTGTTTTCAACAAAAGCAACGTCCTTTTCACTAAATCAAATTTAGCTGACGAAGTTAAATGCAATATTGGACGAGAAATCTTTTCCATCTAGCACCCCCCTCCGCCCCCGCTAACACCCAGCTCCGCCTCGCACATCTCCATCTATACGTCCCGTTAGACTCAGAGCAGTGCTTCCGCTGCCTATCCGGCCGCTTCCTGACTTCCTGTGCTCGAAAACATAAATTCAATAAATTCAATGTTATTATAGGCACTTAATTTGCGCTGACGGAGAAGAGGCTGGAGCGCTACAGGGCAACAAGCCAGCGCCGAGCAGATTAACATATAGCTCAGGTCATTTTCAGTCCATAACCACACACACGCGGGAGATAGAGAGAGAGAGAGAGAGAGAGAGAGAGAGAGAGAGAGAGAGAGAGAGAGAGAGAGAGAGAGAGAGAGAGAGAGAGAGAGAGAGAGAGAGAGACAGACAGACAGACAAACAGACAGACAAACAGACAGACAGAGAAATATTATATTAATCAAGTGTTTTTTCTAGAAAAAGTGATTTGGGAACTCATATCCAGGGCCGTCTAGAGATATTCTGACGGGCCTTACAAATGTTGAAATTTTTAGAAATATTGTTAGTAAAGTGGAGTGGCGATGACCAATTTTTGCTCATCGAGTCCAGGCTGATAAAAAGAACGGATTGTAAGTGAAACACACACACGCATTATTGCCTATCAGTACATACACGAACGAAACTGGCAAAAAAGGCGTTGGAACGCCATTCCCGTGCGTTCCCACTGAAAAAAGCACTGTATCAATCCCAGATGTAGATATATATAGGCCTACTGTAGTGTGTGTGTGTGTGTGTGTGAAGTTTTTAAGATTATGCCTACAATGTCATATCTAGAAACAATCACCAACTTCTGTCATATATACTATACATTAATTTACATATGTATATATGTAGGTATATATATTTGTATATATATATATTTATATATATATATATATAAATGCGACTAATAGCTGTATATACACATATATACAAAATTATACATATATAGGATGGCTAGAAGTTAGGTTAGGGTTAACAAAAAAAACGGACTGGTCACATTTACGACCTTGTTTTTGCATTCAATATAATCCGGTTTTTTGCTCGTCAGTGCCACCGTTTTTTGGTCGTATATACTCTAGGCCTATATTTTAATGCCTATAAACACTACGCCACTGTATACACATATATATATATATATATATATAGGATGGCGCAATGTGATTTTAAGCCGGTTTAGGAGGCTAACCGTAGGTATATTTTAATGCCTAAGCCTACGCACACACAAAACCACTGAAAATATATATAGGGCCTATATTGTAGTATACGCGGGATGCTTCCAATTTTCTTCAGACATGGTTGATTGGATTCATTCTGGGGGAGAAAGCCACTTAGACATTGCGTCTCGGACAGCAGTAAAGCCCTTGCCAAGTCTTAACTCGTTTCAGCATTTGTCTGCGTCGTCGTCGACCACTCTTCTTCGTGTAATCCTTTCATTTGACTCCCCTCCTCTGCTTTTTCCAATCTTAGTCCACCGGCCCTAGATTGGATGTTTCAAATCCACAGTCGTAAACTTCTATTAGGCCCCCAGCCTGAGCCCCCACTTTGTGAGAAGTTACCTTAGGGAAGAGAGAAGGCATATAGAGTTTAGGCCCCACTTATTCGTCCAAGTTTGTGCCAATGTTCTATTCTGTTCCTACGGCGCCTACCTTCTCGGCATGCCTATTCCATTGTTCTTTGTATAGGCCCCTAGTTTATTTTTCGAATAGCCCTAATATGCCCAACAGAAGTTAACAGTTAATTCCAAAGACTGAAAGACATAGGCCTAATTAGTCTATAGGCCTATGTACCAACCATTTCATCTCGAACGACTTTGAAGGCTTGATGCGTCTCTAAACTAAACCTTTAAAAACCAGTGAGGCTGGGTGAGTAACCAGGCCGCTTGCGAATAGAAAAATATTTCAGCGCAATCGTTTAACTGAGCTGAAAGGTGTTTTGAGTTGAACTCTGAACATCAAAAGCGATCCGCTCAAGTTGAGCGTCAAATTGATCGCTTTCGCCATCTAGCGAATACAGAGAAACAGCTTTGACGTCGCCGTCCTGTCTGTGCGTCAGTTGGTTAAACGTTAACAGAATTCGCTGGCGTCCCATAGTAGTCTGCTAATACAGAACATTCAGACCACGAGTTGACCATGAAAATGCTCTTGTCAATTTCATATAAGGCAGTGTTCTTTTTTAAAGGTTAAACATTCAGTTACGCTTATTAAGAAAACTAAAAAATCTGCAACATTTTAGGCTGGAATAATCTATACTAATGATACTATATATATATATATATATATATATATATATATATATATATATATATATATATATCACACGCTTGTTTAGCCTCCTAAACCACTTTTAAAAATCACATTAATATTATATATATATATATATGAGTTGCGGATATTAACGATTAATAAACCGATTAATCGTTAAAGTTTTTAGTCGATTAAATTTTCTTTAATCAATTAAATTTTCGATCAAATTTTAATATTTTGCAACTTATTTACTTGAATACCTACTTAGCTTACTATATTTCTATTTCGCTCAGACAATAATGGCGAGTAATGAAAACAATGCTGCAGTTAATATATATACAATATATATATATATATATATATATATATATATATATATATATATTTAATAAAGCATTTAGAGAGATGAGCAAACACTTTTGTTTTGTTTTAAGATATAATAAACTGCAGACGGAAAAGTAGACATCAATATGCAGAGTGTCAATGCAATGCAATGCAAGGAGATCAGCTAAAAGTTATATGTAATTATTCTAATCAAAATTAATCGATTAAAATATTGCCCCATTAATCGAACAAGAAAATTTTAATCGTTACCAGCTCATATATATATATATATATATATATATATATAATACAGTAAAACTTCTTTATAGCAGATCCGGTCGGCCATTGTAACGTTTACTCGGTTATAACTTATAACATACCGCAATGTACGGTCCCGTGTGATGTGCTATCGTATTGGATGGTATATTGGATATATAACGTACTCGTACCTCGGATATAACGTACTGAAATTTACATACCTGCTTAGTACGCTATAACGAAGTTCTACTGCATATATATATATATATATACACCGTACTGTACTACATATCACATAACATTAAAACAATATCAGTACACGAGTGATGTTGGTGCCGGTGTGTGTGTGGTGATGTGGGAGCTGACGGATTCAAACAGGATCAGTACTGCCACTGCGTTCGAAATCCAGAGCAGCACTGACCTCACTTGAGCACCTCATCGCCCTAAAAACACACATCGAGCGGTGGTATACACCCGGCAGTCTCGTTTCCAAGGCGACGCCGTCGTCCCTGACAACGGCTGCAGCAGCACCGTCGAAGTTCGATTCCATCCGTCAAGGCGATCAACCATGCAGTCGTCGACAGAGGCCGCTTGGTACTGCGCGCGTGTGTGCGCGCGTGAGCCAGACTTCTGTTGTATAGGTGCTCCAGACATCGCGAACTGGAATGACCTCTGACCGACTTTGGCTTCTGTTGCAGTTCAACCGCGGATAAATCTCCGTCCGCACTCATCACCGCCGAACAGTCTGTGACCCCCCGGTCGGTCCGGAGTATACTCCGGGGTCCCCGCTGCTGCCATAAATGCAAACAGGTCTGACGTATATTATATGCATGTATCTCGATCCGCCTCGATCGTTTTTCGTAGAATGTATATATAGCGACCTGTGTCGGTATTTGGAAAACCGATCCTACTCCCACTCAGCAAGCAGCGCGTGTGTGCATATACATATACAATTATACTGCATATACGCTGCTGTCAGTACTCAGTTCGTATTTGGGACGCCTTTTGAGTACTGTATGCGTATCAACGGAATCTAATCGCTCGTGTGGTTCTGTTTACATGTTGTGACAGTCTTCAAAGGAATCAAAAGAGATATTAATTTGGTAGACGTTTTAGAGCCGTGTGCAAAAGTCAAAACTGCGATTCTACGTTTAACAGAGCGCAAAACGTATAGGCTAGCGATTAAGCGCTTTCTTTAAGTCTCGCCTGGCTTTAAGTTAAAAATATAACGTCGCTATAGGATTTTGCAGGCTTGCTCAAAACCGTTCAAGGGCACACAGGGCCCAGACGCACCCCAAAAATTTCCAATTACAGTGTACCGTTGTGGTAAATACATTGCATGCACTCGCTTTAATGCAACCCCCCCCCCAATACATTTTCTAGAGCGCGCAAGAGATACAACTTACCCACCAGTCATCAACATGGTGGAACCGCCACTGTGTATTGCGATGCGCGCATTAACCCTTTAACTGGGGATCCCGGATATATCCGTCCATTTTACATTGAGTTACAGTTAAATACACGGTTAAGGGGTTAAGTGTTGCTGGAAAAAATATTATTCTAAACGACCGTTATACGTTGTCTTAGGGCCTAACACGTGCTGTGGAAAACAAGACACGGTAACAGTACGAATTAAAAATGATGATGATGACGATGATGATGATGATGATGATGAGGGTGGTGGTGGTGGTGGTGGATACAAAGAAGGTCCATCAGTTTGACGATGCTATACCAGCTCCAGCTTCAGTTGAAGTCAAAGGTCTTGGAGTTTTCGATCACAACCCAAGATCTGACCTCACTTGAAACCGGAGAAGATACCCGAGAGAGAAAAAACTCATTTCCTCCTCCTCCTCCTCCTCCTCCTCCTCGTTCTTCTATACTTCTGCTTTTTCCTGCAGCTGTGTAGCCGCTAATTCGCGAAATGACGTCCGTGAGAGAGAGAAACTTCACCCCGGGCACTTGAATGCATCTTTCGAGAACAAATTATACCGGTACATCAAGGATGTTGGCGCTTAACTGCTAGCTATACATCCGTCGCTCTGTCCTTGACATTCGCGGTCCTGCAAATAGAGAAACAACAACAACAACAATTTATACTACTAGGCTATCAAGTCTCTCGTCGGATGTCACGAATGCAGTGACGAGCAAAATGAAAAGGAAATCGTCAAACACCGGAACAAGAATAGTTTACGTCCTAAATAATTAGTAAATATATCCTTGAAACTATGAAACACTTCTGTAGAACGCAAACTGGTTCCAAATCTTAGGCTAAAAGAATGTATACTTATATAAATTAATATATATATATATATATATATATATATGAATATAACTTAAATATATATTGATATAACTTTTATATATGTGTGTGCTCTCGGTACTTAGTATACTCCAAGAATTTTGTTCTAATTCTGGAAAAGTTCCTTGGAAAGCAATATATACATTATATTATACAGTAGAACAGTATACAGTTCTACAGTAGCACTTCAAAATAACGGACTCCGTTATAACGCATACTCGCTTATAACGTACCACAATGTACTTACTGTCTCAAATGATATCAGCGCTACTGTATTAGAGATAGTATTGTATATAACGTATACAGTACCTCGGATATTAAAAAAAATTGTACAGACCCACTAAGTATACGTTATAACGAAGTTCTACTGTACAAAGAACAGCCATTTCATTCCTGCGCTTAAGGATTTGCTTCTTCATTCCTGCGCTTAAGGATTTGCTTCAAAGTTCCACCAACAGTATAGAAGTGCAGATATACAAGCAGAAAGACAAATGTGTCGTGCCAAAGTTTTTATAGAGGAAACTATAGTACAACGTAGAAGACAGGCATAGTATATATACCCAGTGATGGGCACTAGTTAACTAAAAAAGTTATAACTATTAGTTTAACTGGAAAAATTTAGTTGAAGCAATAGTTTAACTACTTTTTTCTTAACTAGTTACAGCAATAGTTTAACTGCTTTTTAAAATAGTTACAACTAAAAAAGTTTAACTACTTTTTTTGCCAACTTTTTTATTATACGGTACTGCTTATTTCTTATTGCTTTTGTACTGAAACATGAAAATGAACTACACTAGTCTTGCTGACATTGTTGTTGATCCTTCTAATAGTGAGTTAATCACATTAGTTGATGCAATAACTGTCTGCATAAGTCTTCAGGGCAGTTGCACATTGGGGATGACTGAGGATGCATCCCCACCAGCCCACCACACAAGCCCACCAAAATTGCGTGTGGCTTTGATGAATTTAAGAGAAAATTTGTTGGTATTTATTTCTTGATAGTACTTTAGTCTAATAGTATACTTACTGACTAACTATAGTTTGGTTTTGCACTATGACTTTGTACAACCAGACTAAAATGCTTTTATACATTGTCAATTCTGAGCATTATATTTCATAAATCAAATCTACAGATTTCTTCTAAACCATTTACATTTAATTCCTTTGACAATTGGCGGGATTTTCTTAGAAATTCACTGCATCCCCACCAAGAGTTCTTGGAGCCGCCACTGCAAGTCTTCAGATTACGGCGATTTCTTTGTATTAAATTGAAAGGAGTCGAATAATAAAATATTTACAAAACAGTTGCAAAATAGTTGGAAATAGTTTAACTACTTTAAAAAAGTTTAGTTTAACTTTTTCTTGAAAATTTTAACTATTAGTTAAAATAATAGTTTAACTACAAATATTTAGTTGAAAAAAAAGTTTAGTTTAACTACTTTTTTTCCAACTAGTGCCCATCACTGTATATACCAGTACATTGACATCGTATTACATCGCTGCACAAGTGGGTATGCAACTAAAGGCTGGTAAGACATTGCGAATACGATAAAAGTTTTCCGAAAATCCTGTTCAACCGACAACTGTTAGGCATGCAACAGGTGCGTGCACAACAACGTTATAACACGTTTTCCCGCTCTTGGGTAGCAGCACTGGTATCTTGACACAACAGACTGAAACAGCTGTCAAATCAACTCAAGTATATACGAACAAAGGCAACCCGAATATATATCGCCAGCAATGAACCACCGACGAGTAGGGCAACGGATAAAAATACGCACGCAGGTTTACTGAACTGTGAAAAACGGTGGCGTAGCCAGGATTTCGGAATAAGGGGGGAAGGACGGACACATCGACATTTCCAGGTTTTCAGGTGAAGTGTTGAACGAAAAACTTCGTGTCAAGAGCCAAAATACTATTTACCCCAACCCCCCAAAATACTCAAATCCCACTACTAGGCCCAGCCGCAATAGGCCGCGCCTACAATGGTCTAAAACAGTGCTTCCCAACCTTTATCCAGCCACGGCACACTATCCAAGAACCATACAGCCAACGGTACACTGCAACCGAAATGTACACACTTCATTTTTAAACGATGCATTTCTGTAGGCCTACCAGTACTACTGTATATGTTATAATCTAGTCTAGTGTACAGTATAATATTGACTCCCGTTCATCATGCGTACATATTTTCTTTGCAATCTGTATCAATATTTCATGCTTAACTTCATTGAAGGTATATTATTCAACTGAAAATTAACAATTAATACTGCATCATTGTTATTTTACTATTTTCCAATATTTTGCCGCGGCACACTTCTACCGTTGCTGCGGCACAGTTGTGTGCCGCGGCACACAGGATGGAAAGCACTTATCTAAAACATAAGGCAGTTTTCATCCTAAATTACTGTAACCTCGACCACTGCAGTCGGTTTTCGATAATTGAAGATAATTTGCTGATTAAAATTATGGCAGCTGCAAAAAGGGACTGCCTATAGCCAAGGGACTTCCGTATATTAGGCCCTATAGCAGTCTAAGAAGACTTTGCCTAGCCTTGTTTAAACCTTAAATTAACTACAGTAAAAATACGATCGAATTGTAATCAAATTCTTTTTTTAGCATATTTATATTTTCTTTGGCAGCAACTTCGAGTCTCATATTTATGCCGGGGATGGTCACCCATCCAAGTACTGGCCGCTTTCGACGATGTTCAAATAGCAAAGACTAGTTTACCATCATTAAATAATCAAGAGCATTGTCGCTGTTGCTAATAATCTAATTACACTGGTCTACGTCAATTTTGCTGACTTGAAGACAACATGTGATCTTTATGTATTTTGGTGTGCTGAATCCAAAAATCACATCCATTTCTTCCTATCACGTCCAGTTTTTCCGCAAAACGCTGTTTACTGATTTACTGTTTACAGTAATAACGTCGCATTATCTATTATAATTCTTTAGCTATATTGAATATGCAAAAAGATAAGGATGTGCAAAAAGATATGCTTAATATGCAGTGGGCATAACTATTTAATAACACAACAGTTTAATAGGCAGTTTTAAACTGCAGACGTCAGCATTTTATGGATATAGGCCTATATAAGCAGCGTGAAACCGACGGCAGCATTCAGTCGTTCAAAAGGCTTACAAGTCTTAGCAAATTTAACTCTTTTAAATAGCTTTTTGTGGAATATGTCACCCAGTACTGGAACACTTCGTGGGCAGTGCAGGAATGATCCTGACAAATTTTGCTACATTTGTGGTTGTTTTACAACACCTAAACAAAGGAGAGATGTGTCTCAATTTGTGCATAAAGCTTATCATGAATATTTCGCAGTTAAATTGGGTGACCAGGAAAACCTTGGGCACCACATGTGCAGGACATGTGTTGAAAGCCTCAGACAGTTCATAATGTGACTAAAGGTCAGAGAAAAAGACTAAAGGTCAAAGAAAAAGTCTTATAGCTTTGGAGTTCCAATGGTGTGGCGAGAGCCTCCAAACCATGCATGTTGATGACTGCTACTTCTGCCTGGTAAATATTTCAGGCATGTCCACAAAGACAAAATCTTCCATCCAGTACCCAAATCTCCCCCTGCTCTGAGACCGGCTGCTCACTGTGACGAAGTTCCTGTACCTATTTGCACTACTTTGGGAGTTTCTGACGACGATGAATTTTGTCAGTCAACAGACACCGATGGTGAAGATTTCGGGGCCTCAGAAGTTGACGCTGGAATGCACCAAACGCTCAACCAAACTGAGTTGAATGACCTTGTACGGGATCTAGATCTGCCGAAGTCGTCAGCAGAGTTACTAGATTCAAGACTGAAGGAAAAGAACCCATTGAGTGTTGACTTCAGGAACCACGCTTATGTATCAGGGCAGAGAGAATGATCTTTTGAAATATTTCCATATGGAGGAGGAGTTTGTATACTGCATCAACATCAAAGGACTTATTGAATCAATGGGATGTTATAGTTGTAGACAAGATGCTTTTTACGACCTGATTACTGACTTACTTGGCAACTTAAGAGTCGAGAATTATGACCTTTCAGTTCAAAATTCGAAGATTGCTTTTCGAAGACTGGGAGCAAACATGAGTGTCAAGTTGCATTTCCTTCATAGCTACCTGAACTTCAAATCTTGAAGCTATGAGTGAAGAACAAGGAGAATGCTTCCATCAAGACATCACGACCATGGAACGTAGATATCAAGGCAGATGGAACTCAAACATTATGGCAGACTACTGCTGGTGTGTACAGCATGACAACTGTGATATCATAACTATACCGGAGCATCCAAAAAGAGAAGATTCCTTTCTCAAAACTTAAATTTAAGCAACTAGCTATTGCTCTTATTGCTCTCTTGGTTAGAAGACAGACTCATTTTTTGGCTGAATAAAAAATATTATATGTTATCCGTTCTTCAGAATTTCCTATTTTCCTTTATGTTTGACTTTAACACCTTTAATTAAGCATTCCTCATTTGCGAAAAAATTTGACGTATTGCATAATTTTTGACTTCATATCTGGAATCAGCACCCCTCAATTGGGTAAAATCAGCAAAAATACTTAGGTCAGCAGAAATTTTTTTAAAAAATGTAGACCAGTGTTATCAAATTCGTGTCAGATTTTCACATTGTACCGGGGCCCATGGAGTTTTCTGGGGCCCAGATCCGGTGACGATAAGGTGTTTTTTGCTTGTCAGGCTGTTTTTTTGGAGAGTTGATAACGTTTTTTTTTGCTTGTCATGTTTTTCGGAGACTTGATAAATTTTTCTTAAGGGCCCGCAAATTTTTTTGTTCCGGGACCCGGAATTTTTCTCGGCGGCCCTGGAACCCCTCCTCTGGAATTCGCTGCCCGACATTGTTACCAACGTTACCAGACTAAAGACGCACTTGTCCAATATCTCATTTAAGTGCATGTGTAAAGCGCTCTTGATCTTGGCCTGCTAAGACTATGGCGCTATATAAATTGGCGCTTATTAACTAACTAACTAACTAGAGCGCTGGGCGCTCAAAATTCAATATTCTGACAGCCGATTGATTGAAAGTTTAGTTACAATCATCATCATCATCATCATCATCATCATCATCAAAAAACCACGGTATCAGCTCCCGCTGGTGTCTGGTAACAGCTGACATGGATATGGGTCATTTTTTTCAAACCCAACCCAACATGATTTAGATTTTAGACTTAACCCAACCCACGAAATCAATAGGATTGCTTGACCCCACCAACCAACCAACCAACCAACCAACCAACCAACCAACCAACCAACCAACCAACCATATGCATTAAATATTCTTAGGGGCTGCCCATTAATTATGTCAACAATTTTTGGGCACTTTTTGACCCCTCCCCCTTGTCAACAACTGTCAACTTTCACTGACCCCCTATAATTATGTCAAAAACTTTTGACCCCACTAAGATAAGTGACGGGTCTCCTAAAAGTAATTTTTACACAACAACCCACCACAGACATAGAAATTTCTGACCCAATCCAACCCGAACCACAGGTGGACCACCCCACGCCTATGGTACCCTGTTTGCAGTCGGTTCCCCTCTTTTTTCGCTCAGAGCTCTTGTAAACTGCTTTAACACTTTCATCACATCATTTCTGTGCAGTGGCGTAACTAGGGGCGGGGGCACTTTGTTGACTGCCCCGGGCCCCGGGCGGGGGGCCCCGAAGAGGGGTCTAAGCTAGGCTTAGGTTAGGTTAACCCTAACTTAAACATAACCCTAACCCTAGAAGTGATGGAAATGATGTGGTGAGGACCCTTTTTTTGCTCGTCAGGGTTAAAGAGGTAGAGACGATAACGTTTTTTTGCTCGTCAGCTCGAAACTCTGGGGCCCCCATGTCAAAGATGCCCCCCGGGCCCCCAAAAGTCACGCTACGCCACTGTTTCTGTGAGGTCTATCTTTCTCTGTTGTTGGAACCATCCGTTTCGTTGGCATTATAGCCCCATACGATCTATCATCTTTCGTTTAGCCAAGATAAGAGTTGCATTAGTGGAATGCAGTAAACAAAATATTTGTACTACTACAGTATGTGGGCCGACGATTTCAAAATCACTGCTACTAGCATCCGTCAAAATCACTGCTACCAGAGCCATAGCGTCCATAACGGGGCCAAGCAATTCCTTGTCATCTATAGCTTGCTCGTAGTTATCTAACTTTATCTAGCCGTAGCAATTTATGCTCGAGCTTAGATCCGCAAAAATCTGTCAACACCAAGAGTTGACATATATATATATATATATATATATATATATATATATATATATATATATATATATATATATATATATATATATTATATTACATGTCGGTCTGCTTTTCATATTTCACCAGAGAAGCTTTTAAAACATGCAGCACTTGACTTGACGGAAGAATAACGGGTTATAACGCTTACTCGGGCAACGGTGGGAAGTCTCGTCTAGATTATACGAAGCCTACGAGGCCTACGCTTGCCTACCACTAGACAGGCTCAGTGGGCCGCTGGCTCATCACAAAGGCTTCCTCGTTTTCTCCCAGCCCCCTCTTCGACTTCCCTTCATCTTCATCGACCAGTGATGACTAGCGCAAAAACAGTCGGAAGAGAGCCGGGGCAGAAGACCCGAAGGTTTAGCAGCATTAGTGGGGTGGGGGGTGGGGGGGGAGGGGCAGAGAAAGGCCGGCGTTTAGTCATAGGACGGACAAGAGGGGGCGGGAAAGTATGTAAGTTTAAACTCGGCGGGGGCGGGGAGGGACCCCAAGCGTTTCAAGGCCGCTAAAGCCACGCTGAGTCAGACGAGAGGTCGATGGAAAAAGGCCGAAGCGGAGGACAAAGCCGAGAGGAACAAAGCACCTTCGAACGACGAATAGACGGTCAATATGTATCGATATATTTTTTAAAAAAACGAATCTACGTGATTTTTAATCTAATCGAAGTGAAAATCGTTATCGCAATTAAGTGAAACAGCGATGGATCATTTGGTTTCCACTTATATTTTACGCTAACCAGGGCCTAACGATGCACACAAGCTGTGTAATCCAATACTCTTCGCTATATAACCCGATACGTAAGCCTATAGCATGTGAAGACAATACGATCGCTAAACGGACAATGCACTTGTGCACGTGTTGCCCTTGTGGCGCAACCGGTTAGCGCGTTCGGCTGTTAACCGAAAGGTTGGTGGTTCGAATCCACCCAGGGGCGATAAATTTTGGTTTATTTTACATAATTGCTGCATCTATTCCCAGCAACCGTATACTACTGGAAAACAAGCAATGAAAATTTTAACACCTTGCATAAACAATCTTTTTTTCAAATAAACAATAAAAGCGGATATAAAGTTGTATGCTATCATTAAACGTAACGCGATTTTGGCACATTTTACCCCCTCCCCTCTACGTAACGCGACGTAACAAAAAGTCAGACCCCCTAAAGTATGACGTAACAACAGACCGACCCACTTTTCGTCTTCCGAAAAGTCTTGACAAGCAAAAAAGGTCACTCATCCTTCTATTTTCTCTCTCTAAACAGACTGACAAGCAAAAAGAGGTTGTCACTTAAAATTTTGTGTTAAGTTACGTCACATTTACGGAATTTTGTGTTAAGTTACGTCACATTTACAAAATTTTGTGTTAAGTTACGTCACATTTACGGAACCCCCTCGTCACACTTCGTAACAAATGTCCGGACCCCCCAGGCGCGTTACGTCATTTGTGGACGAGCCCTAACGCAAACCTAACATTAATGGTCACATACAATATAACATGAATTAGCACATTAAAACCATCAACTAGTCAATTTTTAATGATGATAACGACGACAATAACTAAGGCGATGATGATGTGATTGGTGATTACGACGACGACATTTGGCTGCCTATGATGATGATGAACAAATGTTATACAAGAACAACAGAAGGAAGAGATAATTTCATTTTTTCCTAAATACAAAAAACACGCTAAAATTCGTCAGATCCTAGAAGATAGCGTTCGCAGAGACGGCGAAAATCTATAACAAGGACAGGGCCTGAAGTACAGAAGAAAAAAAACTGCAGACAAAGGGACAAAGGGTAGACCAGCGCACCAAAGAATAATCAAGTCTGGGCTGTGATGGTGGTTGGGGGTTAGGAACTGGCCAGTAGAAAAAAATCCCCGACAAAGAGAAGCCAGTCGACAATGACATACGAGTAGCATACTGCTGCTAGACTTACAGACAGACTTACAGACAGACAAAAAGAAAGAAAGAGAAAGACAGACAGAAAGTTAGACAAAGGAACGGAGGGAGGAGTGTTGCAAAAACGTCATTATCATATTAATGCAAACGACAACTACATCAACGATAACAAGTACAACGAAGATAACGACCACGTGATCGGGTAATAAATGTTGAAAACGAGGCTGGCTTTTTGTATAATGTATTATCAGAGGAGTTGAATGTTGTGGAAGATGCAAAGCATAAAAATGTACAGATACTTTAGGTATCATGATATGGTATCATGGTATGGTATCATGATAATGGTGTCGTACAAGTTGATAGATTGCTTCATTGAAATACATCAGCAAAAGTTGTGACCATCTTTGCAACCTAGTTCTACAATGATGTAACTGAGCCTTCTTCTAGAATAAGAGTGTAAAACAGCTACAAAATACCAGCTATTACTGTAAGTAAGTATGAAAGCTCTCTAATCAGGAAGGGTTGATTGAAGTCACGTGAACCATTAGAATTATTGTAAGTTCAATTTTACAGAAAACCAAATACCATATTATAGTTTATCAGAAATATTCTAGAAATTTCCCTATTTAGGATTTCTAAGCTGTTGTCATTAACAAATCATAAATTAACCTATACAAATACAGCTGTACAGAGGCGTAGCGAGGGAGGCAGGGTGGCATATGCCCCCGGACGCCGAGGTGGGGGTGCCAAAATTGGGTAAATGGGTAAGTGAAATGCATAATAAAGAAGAAGAAACATGTGCGACGACCTTTTTTGCTCGTCAGCACTGTTGGGGGCGCCAACGGTATACACTTTGCCCCCGGGCGCCGGATACCCTCGCTACGCCCCTGCAGCTGCAGAAACATGTAGGCATGATGATATTCCAGTCAATACGCCCAAGATTTTAACAAAACCGTAGAAATTTAGGCTTAACATGACGCTGGCAATACTAATATCTAGTGAATTGTCTTATTAATATGAACAAATCGTCTGAAAATTGAGGCAAGATCGGGATAAAGAAATCTTCAAAATTATTTCTCGAAACCAACAAAACACACGCTTTAGTAAATCTGAACACTCGACGATGTAAAATGCCGTAACGAAAATGTATTAACGGTAAACGTCTACGCCAAGCGCTCTTAACTATTTTATAATATTAATTCATTTACCGTTTCTAATAAATTGTCGGGGAAAATCTTCTTCACATGCTAGACGTTGCCTTGGCAATATGCGATTCGGTTGATTAACACGCTCGATCAGAAAAGATCGCCGACGAACCGTTAATCAAACGTTAGAACATTAAATTCGTCTTCGTCGTATACTTTTTCCCAGTGTCCGCAGACACCGCTCACGGTCAGACGGACATTTTACGACAGACAGACAGCCAACAAAAACGGTAGGTTCCACCAGGCTGGCCCAGCATGTCTGTCTGTCTGTCTGTCTGTCTGTCTGTCTGTCTGTCTGTCTGTCTGTCTGTCTGTCTGTCTGTCTGTCTGTCTGTCTGTCTGTCTGTCTGTCTCTCTCTGTCTAGGGTGGAAGAACACTCATCCATCCCTCAGCTGCCCAACAAAGATGTCTCGCCCAGACTCTCTTGCATGAGCTTCCCCACAGCCGGCCCGATTCACATCCCAGGTTGTTGAAGTAGTTCTTTGTTAGGCTTTCCATCTCTGCTTCGCCCATCGCCGGCGTCTCATCCGCCTGGCGGGCGCCGTCGGGACTAGTAGGGAGAGGGCCGGGGGCGGGGGTTGGGGTGGGGTGGGGGGGTTGATGGCAGGTCCCTCCAAGACCGACGCCCAATCATCGCTCAAATCGTCCTTACTCATCCAGCCACGTGTCACCAGAGGTCGGTGCCAGCAGCGCTCTCCGACGGATCGGTCCACTGCTCTCCCCGCCGCCGAGGGGTGATCAGGGTGTCTTTGTCCGCCTGCCCCGTATTCTTGACCTAGTACCGAATATCCCGGTTCGTAACGAGGCCACCGATGCGTGACAGCGTCTGTCGGCTGTCGCCATCTACGCGTTTCTCGAATTCTCTTCGATCGCTACTTAAAAGTTCCGTGTGTGTTCGACTGGCGAGAGATTTTTCGATTCGCGCAGTTAGAGATGGTCGCAGTCCTTCCCTACGAACCCAGATTCTAACCGGTTCTTTGTTCGCGATTTGAGCGCCAACGGACCGGTCCATCGGCGAAGGGGTGACCGAGATGGAAGCGAGCGAAAAACGCAGGAAAAAAACGTGGTTATACCGAGTCACCCTTTATCATAAGTACAGATCGTCGCGGCGTGTATCAAACATGCTCAAACAAGGAAAACCACATTTTAATTAAGCGACTGACTCAAATCCTTCGGTTGCTTTCGGAAAACTGGTCGGCGGGTAGTAGTCTCCACTGTCATCATCATCATCATCATCATCATCATCATCATCATCATCATCATCATCATCATCATCATCATCATCATCATCATCATCATCATCATCATCATCATCATCATCATCATCATCATCATCATCATCATCATCATCATCATCATCTAGCTTCTATAGTAGACCTATAATTCTTTTACCTAGTTTTTGCCTATTTACGTGACACAGTAACTTACTTCTCTAGATCTGCGATAATTCTATAATCATGTTCTCATTCGGTCTGTCTTGCAGTCTTTCACCGCCGCCTTCGGGTGTCCACTCAGGACCGAGCTCTGGTCCACTCCATGGCCAGTCCTCTTGGGATCTCCTGGTGGTTCGCCCCCCATCATATGTGCTACTATTCCAACATTTTCTCGAGGCATGAGCGCCTACAAAAATTTTTTCAGATGTCAGAACACAATGAATGGTCGTCATTAGTATTTTAGTAAGTCTTTCAAATGCAAAATTTGACAATTTAAAAAATAATTGCAGGAATTCCAAGTAAAATCCAAACAAAATCGGTTCCTGTTATACTTTAAATAAGAAATGTTTCAGTGCAAAAATATTGACTAAAAACAAAATATAGTTAGTTTAAAAAATAGATTTTTCTGGGTGGAGGGATAATTGCCCCTTTTGTCCCAATGTGTTTGCGCCCATGTCTCGAGCAACGATGTCACACGCACACACGCGCGCGCACGAGAGCGAGAGAGAGAGAGAGAGAGAGAGAGAGAGAGAGAGAGAGAGAGAGAGAGAGAGAGAGAGAGACGCAGGATGAATGTTTTGCAGACGAGTCATCTCTTGCAATTGCAGAACGAACTTCCTTCACTCCATAGATTTATTATTATACACTAGATGCCGTCTGTATAAATAAATAAATATATATATATATATATATATATATATATATATATATATATATATATATATATGGCCAAGTCAACAGTAAGTTGACGCCAAAAATCCATCATTTTGGTACAGTATTGCAGTATTGTCAATGGATACCGTTTAACTGTCAGATGTAGTTGTTTAAATTTTGAATAATTCATTGTTGTAGTGCTGTTTTAGCACTCCAAAAAACTAATTTTCTGACATCTTTACAGCGGCGCAATAGAAATTGATGATCAGATTAGATTAGACGATTATTAGTTATATATCTTTTCATTCATCGTTGTTCAATGTTTAGATTTTCAAGATATCTGCAGGGTAGACATTTCTTGACACACACCCAATGCAAACTGGCGTCACTTTCTGATACCATAGACTCTGTCATGTGATATTAAAGTCTAGGCTCTATGCTTCAATCAATGGGCGTTCATTGATATAGTGCGGTGACGTCAGCGACTCAACGGAATGGAATTTTTCGCGCGAATCTGTCAAAATATGGAATCAATGCACTGCGTTAAACACTGAAGCGGTCCCCATATATGCACAATCATTTAGCCAGTGGTAGTGATGACGATGATGATGATTACGACGACGACGACGAAGAAAAAGAAGAAGAAGAGTAGTAGTAGTAGTAGTAGAAGAAGAAGAAGAAGAAGAAGAAGAAGAAGTAGTAGAAGAAGAAGAAGAAGAAGAAGAAGAAGAAGAAGAAGAAGAAGAAGAAGAAGTAGTAGTAGTAGAAGAAGAAGAAGAAGAAGAAGAAGAAGAAGAAGAAGAAGAAGAAGAAGAAGAAGAAGAAGAAGAAGAAGAAGAAGTAGTAGTAGTAGTAGTAGAAGAAGAAGAAGAATATCACGATGTTTATATTGTTGTTGCTATAAACCTCAGTACTATTATACTATAGGATTCTAGATTGGAAGGGTAAAACAGTGTTTTCACACAGGGCAAGCCCTCCTGAACCACTTTAAACCGTGTGATGATGACGATGATGATTATTATTGTTATGATTACGATGATGATTATTTTTTTAATATTATTTTTTAAATTTTTATTTATAATAATCTTTATTCGTGACAAGCACAGCATAAAAAATCAAAAACAATGGTGACAATTGTTGTGAACGAACAATTTTGGCGAAGCTGTTGATTGCTGATGTTCGTAATAATTTAGCGTTTGCAGTCAAAACTGATTAAAATTCCGACAGATTTCGTTCGTTCGACTGGCTTTGCGTTTATAGCTGCGTCTCACACCACGCCCCGATCTCTATGCGGGCAATGACCCGCACAGTAGCTCTCTGACCTCTGACCCCGCGACCTCGACCCCACTCTGCGTCCGTCATTCGAGTCGGATGCATCTGACTCAATCAACCATCGACGCCGAAAAAGCCAGTGGCGGCTCTGGGATCTGACAAGTGGGGTGGACCAGTGGCGGTTTCAGGATTTCTTGGTGGGGGGATGAAATGAATTCATAGGAATTTGGTGGGGGATGAAAAGAGAACGAAAAAAATCAATAAACTGCCGAAAAAGGCTGGCAAAAGTTGTTTTTTACCCTAATTTTACTACACTTTTACCGAAAAATAAGTTGACAAGCCAAAAAACGCCATCCGCGGTTTTCCCCTGTAGTTTTGCCAGACTTTTACCCAAAAATAGGGGTTTTGCAGCCCCACTCATCCCCCACGTGGAACCGCCACTGGGTGGACCCAGGGCTTTTTTTGTAAAAAAATATTTTCCGGAGCGCATCAGTAGGAAGTCACTGGTCAACACATGACGTAGTCACGTAGCTATATATATATATATATATATATATATATATATATATATAGAATAAATAGAAAAAATAGATAATATAATAGAAAATTTAGAACTATGCCTATCTATCTATACATTGTTGTATTGCATTGATTATAATCATTATATAGATATATATATATATATATATATATATGATTATAATATATTATGCCTATCTATAGTTCTAAATTTTCTTATTTAATAATTTAATTTTGCGAAAACAGTCTTCGGATTTTCCGGAACGCGGTCCGGATTTTCCGGAGCGCGTCCGCCTCGCTCCGGCACAAAAAAGCCCTGGGTGGACCGTTGGGGTGGCAACTTCTAAACATGGGGGACCAACCGTTTGTTGATAGGTATGGTAGTAGTAGTAAAGTATAGGGTCCCAACAGAGGATCACTGGGAGGGGGACAGGCATTCAGTAGGGGCACGGGCCTCCCGGTGGAGCCGCCACTGCACGGAGCGGTTCCTCGGCTATAGCGTCTAGACTTCGCACCTCGATCCCCAGGGCAGCTGAAGTGAACAAGTTCTTTGATGCCTTTTGTGGATCGTTGGCTACGACTGAGAGCATGGAGGTATTATCCCAGGAGACGGCATTACGTCATTTTAGCCCAGGCTGCGTGAAGCCTGTAGCGCTTAGGCTAAATATAGTACCTCCATGCATGGTTAGCGATCGTCTTGGTAGACCCAGATCATGTCTTATAGCGGCCATCTTGGTAGACCCAGACCGTGGCTGCCGTCTGAGAATTTCCCAGCTAGTCGGCTTCACCGAAATGACGTAATGCCGTCTCCAGGGATACTACCTCCATGACTGAGAGTATGGATTCTGCAACTTATCCTCCAATTAACCACCTGTCAGAGGGACTCAATGACAGCTGGCAGCCTGGGAACCTGTATACTGCCCCGGGAAAACTGCGCCCCACTGGCTTTTAGGCAATGGAAAGGTCACAGGGAGTATTTCCGAACGAACTCGATAAAGAGGGAAGCACGTTTGTCGGGATAGCTTTCAGAAACTTTATCGAGCATGACCCAGTAGCCTACTTTCGTACCACTCGAGTGGCTATCTCTACGAATTTACCGTATGGATTGGTTATGACTTTGCAGCAGTACCGGATTACCAATTAGGTAGAATATGGGCAGCTGCCTATGGGCCCCGCGACTATTATAGGGGCCCCACAAGACAGTGAAGAAAGAAATTTTTTACTTACTTATTCTTAAGAATATATAGCGCTATGCGAAAGGCACGTGACGACGCTGACGTCATACAATAATGTTTGCACTATAATGTTTACACTTCAATGGCGTTCTATAGTAGTCATTAGGGGCCTGGCCCCTGGGGTCCCAAAATTTTGACTGCCTATGGGCCTCCACGGTGCTTAATCCGGCACTGCTTTGCAGGTCAAATTAACTGTGTTCAATGCGTGCTTATTGCCTTATTCACTGGTATCGACTGGGCTGCGGAAATAACACAAACACTGAGAAAATCGGGCACTATCTTATGACCTAGTCGCCGAACGTGAGTTATTTCAAGCTAGACTTCAAGATATTTCAAATGGTTTAGTTGGTATAAAAGTTTCACGGGTTCTTCCAAATGCACTCAAACTCTCATATAGTCATAGGTCCTAAATTCCTAATGGTTCTGTTAGTTTACTGTTGTAGCTGTGTGTTGATTGTACAGCGCTTTTGGTTTTGGCCGATGGCCATGTTACGGCGCTTCATAAATAGTCGAATAATAATAATAATAATACTGTTGGTTCGATTTGCCTTGTGTGAGAACCACTATGTTCCATCCGTTCCATCCATCCATTCACATTATGGTCTTCTGTGTAATCGCATTCTTTTCCATCTTCTACTCTAGCCAGTAGGTTCGTCCCTGTATTCTTTGTTTGTCTTTTTGCTTTTGCATCTAAAAATAACAAAATTTTGCAGCATAGGTCTACAATTTCATAAACGCCCCGTCCAGTTACTGTACTTGTCGATATTAAAACTCGTGTTCTAAAAAAAATACAGGCTGCATACTTAAACAACTCCGCTTATGACCATTGTTATATAGGGTGGCGGAAAAAACGGACTATATTAAATGCAAACCTAAATGTGACTAGTCCGGGTTTTTTGCGCCACCTTATATATATATATATATATATAAGGTATATATAAGGTATATATAAGGCATATATAAGGTATATATAAGGTATATATAAGGTATATATAAGGTATATATATAAGGTATATATAAGGTATATAAGGTATATATAAGGTATATATAAGGTATATATAAGGTATATAAGGTATATATAAGCAGTGGCGGCTCTAGAATTTGGCAAGTGGGGGGCCGTTGGGGTGGCAACTTATAATATGGGGGGCAAACTATTTGTTGTTTAATGTATGTATCATTAAGTATAGGGTCCCAACTGGGGGGCCACTGGGGGGCCAGGCACTCAATAGGGGGGGCACGGGCCCTCCCTGGCCCCCCGGTGGAGCCGCCACTGTATATAAGGTATATATAAGGTATATATAAGGTATATATAAGGTATATATAAGGTATATATAAGGTATATATAAGGTATATATAAGGTATATATAAGGTATATATAAGGTATATATATATATAATTATATATATAATTTTGGAAATTGTGTGCTTCGCCTGAAGAAGTCTGACGAGCAAAACAGGTCGTCGGCCGCTAGGGCCCTTGAAAAAAACCTTAAAAATTAATTTACCCCTCAAAATGCCGCCCTAGGGAACGTGCCACCCAGATCGGACAGCCCCTTCCTACGCCACTGCGTGTAAATAGGCAGATAGCAATGGCTAATTAGGTCCTGCTTATTCATAACCGCAGATTCTGTAATTACTAGTCTATAAAAAAAAAAACTTATGAATATTAATGATGATACTGATGAATATGCAATCAACTTGTCGTTATCTCTCTTGCAGTTGTCACAAACGAGAAAAAGTCCGACTTTTAACCTCAGTATAGGCCCCTACTAGAAGCCTTGGGGGGGGGTCCGGGGGCTCGTGCTCCCTATTGAATGCATGGCCCCCAAGGGCCCCCAGTTGGGACCCTATGCTTGCTACTACTACTACTAGTACATACCTATCAACAAATGGTTGGCCCCCATGTTTAGAATTTGCCACCCCAACGGCCTCCCTACTTGCCAAATCCTGGAGCCGCCACTCGTATATGCAACAACGTGGAACGATGATGGTCATGGGTTAGAGTTAGAGTTGTGGTAATAACGCCATAGTCACGATTTTGTAATTTCCCTAATAATACAATCCGAATGGGCGTTTTACGATTACAGGACGCTACAACTTAGCCTCCCCCTATCGTTCCGACTGATAATTGCCCTCACCAGAGAAAATACGCCATGTGATTTGCGTTTGGGTGTCACGTAGCCTTTCAACCCTCATCCGCTCCAAACCATAAGACCAAAACGTCTATCTTGCCTGACAGGCTGGCATTTATGATAATTGAATAACTGCTATTGCGTGTGTTTGTGTGTGTGTGTGTATGTGTTTGTTTGTGTGCTTGTGTGTGTGTGTGTGTGTGTGTGTGTGTGTGACGGGTTGGAAGTGGGGTGGGAGTTAGATTTAGCGATGTTAATTTAATTGCCGACGTATTTTCATTTTTGAGCGCGAATTTGTCCACCAAAACCAGAAACTAATAGGCTAGAAGTTGGGGAAGGCGATATCAAATTAAGACTATAACCCCTAATTGGATAATAGCGAATATAGGCCTATTTAGGCCTACTAATGGAAATAACTGGTGCACACCCACACACTCACACACACACACACTGTCTTTGATACGAACGTGTTTTTAAACAAACACAACACGCATGTAAAATATCACTGTCTGGGGGTCGGTTTTCAAGAATTGTTTTTCTAAGATCGAGAATTAATTAAAAGCCAAAGATTTTTTTCCTTCCTTAGCCTCATTAAGTGAATTTTTATCTTGTGTCTACGGTGCACAGCTATACAGTATACTGAGTCACTATGTTATACTACTACTATACTACTACTACTACTACTACTACTGCTACTGCTGCTGCTGCTGCTACTGCTGCTGCTGCTGCTGCTGCTGCTGCTGCTGCTGCTGCTGCTGCTGCTGCTGCTGCCACTGCTGCTGCTGCTGCTGCTGCTGCTGCTGCTGCTGCTGCTGCTGCTGCTGCTGCTGCTGCTGCTGCTGCTGCTGCTGCTGCTGCTGCTGCTGCTGCTGCTGCTGCTGCCACTGCTGCTGCTGCTGCTGCTGCTGCTGCTGCTGCTGCTGCTGCTGCTGCTGCTGCCACTGCCACTGCTGCTGCTGCACCACCACCACCACCACCACCACCACCACCACCACCACCACCACCACTACTGCTGCTGCTGCTGCTGCTACTGCTGCTACTGCTACTGCTGCTACTACTGCTGCTGCTACTACTACTACTACTACTACTACTAATAATAATAATAATAATAATAATAAGCATTTCGACTGTGCAGCCTCTGTTCTGACCAGTTCCTTCGGGCTTTTGAAGTAGTGGATAGGTCACTGGGAGAATTTCAGTGGGAACAAGTTGTTTGCTTGGCTAGCTTTCAGAAACGTCAATTCACGGACTGTTTAAAGAAATTTTATCACTGAACTAATGCACTAAGCTGGGGAAAATTTGTGGACATCCGCGCAAAAAACAAGCAAAAAAGGTCGTCATTATCACTACGCAATGCACAGAAAATTGCATTTGACCACTGCACATTTTCCATTTTATCACTGCACATTTTGCGTATCGTTGCTCGTTAAAACAGCGCTTAATTCTGTTGCAGAAGAGATCAGTTGTCTGAAGCAGTGTTCGAATGTCTTATATCCAGGGTGCGACTTGTAGGGAGGGGGGGAGGAGGGGGATTTTCTTCCCACTGCCCAACTGCATCCCCCCTACTGCTACATCCCTTCACCACTATATCCCCCCTGCTACATTTTCCCAACAACTACATCCCCCAAACTCTTCCCCCCAAATATTCCCCTCCACTGCTCCAGTCACAAATCGCACCCTGCTTATATCTTGTGGGCAATTTGAATTACCCCAAAAAAGGGCAAACTTTTCGGCCACGGCCAAGTTTAAAATTCGGCTCTGTTCACTAGGTGGATATTATTTTTAGGCCTATCTCATAGACATTTCTGTCCAATGCACATAGGCGCTACTCTGGGGCCTGTGTTGGCTAAATCTTTTAAAAAGATTACGATTTCATCAACAGTGTCTTTGAACTAGTTTATCTGTGAGAGCAATGACAAGATTCATTAACCCCTTAATTGGGGATCCCGGATATATCTGTCCATTTTACATTGAGTTACAGTTAAATGCACGGCTAAGGGGTTAAAGCTATTGCGATAATTGAATTTTCATAGTTTGCACGCACTGAGTTACGCGCTGGAGCGTCAGGCTGACGGAGCGGGTTCAAACCCCGTTAGCGCTCCTAGTGGATTTCGCACACGCAGTAATGCCTTCTAAGCCACTTTAAATCACACTAGGCTAAGTAATAGTTAAGTCCTTAGCAGTTGTCAAATGTCAATAAGTTAATATAACCATTACCCGGTAACGAATAATATTATTGTCTTCTTTGGACAACTGACGCCACCTGGCGAATGCCGCGGTGCTAATGACGCCTCGAATATTTGCCAATAATAATTGTTGTTGTAGCGCGTTTATAGCATTTTAAATATCTCTCAGAGAGCAACAGTGGCGGCTCCACATGAGGGGCCCCGCGGGACCCGTGTCCCCTTATTGAATGCCTGGCCCCCATTGGCCCTCCTGTTGGGACCCTATACTTACTACTAGGACTGTCTAGGCCCTACATACCTAGCAAAAATAGTTGACCCCCATGGTTAGAAGTTTCAACCCCAACGGTTCCTCCACTTGCCAAATCCTGGAGCCGCCTCTGGAGAGCAAACGCATTTACCGAAGACAAGATAATTGCTGACGCTTTGAAATTGTGACTAATTTTTACTCGTAAAATTCAAAATGTGAATGAAAGAAAACTTAGAAAAGTGTGGTACAGGTCTACCGTACACCATGGTTTCTCAAACATTTTGGGGCCGCAGCCCATTTCAGCGGATTTGTAACGTGCCGCGCAGTGGCGGCTCTAAGATTTGGCAAGTGGGGGGGCGTTGGGGTGGCAACTTATAATATGGGGGGGCAACCATTTGTTGTTTAATGTATGTAGCATTAAGTATAGGGTCCCAACTGGGGGGCACTGGGGGCGGGCACTCAATAGGGGCACGGGTCCCCTGGCCCCCCGGTGGAGCCGCCACTGGTGCAGCGATCCTAATCATAACAAGCAATATTAAAATAATCCATTAGGCCATCTGGCGACCGTTAGCTGCCAATAACGAATAAGCTTATTCTGAGCTTTGAATAAAGAGTAAAATAAAAGCTCTGATTCAATTCGAATAAAAATATGGCAAATATATTAGGCTGAATTATTTAAAAATTTCCAAATAAGACAAGAGGAGATAAATAGATATTAAATTTTTTGAAAATAATCTTTTTTAAACATTTTCCATGAACATACCTTTGTTACGCGTCTTAAAAATCCTATGAGTATGGCAAAATCGCTTAACCGCTAGGTGAGTAAATCACTATTAATAGAGATTCCCTATTGTTAGTGGAGTTTCAGAGCAAAATAGTCGGAATACGCTTTTCTAGCGTTATTGCGAAATAAGATTAATTTTAAAAAGTACTATAGACTATAGACCAAGGTTTCCGAAACTTTCGGAACTGCGCAACTCACTTCAGTGACTTTGTAATATGCCGAGACCATGCAAAATCATTGTCAACTAAAATTAATTTTGATAAAGCACTAATTATTTTAAATTAATATAAGCCGTGCATGGATGATTGCAGGCAGGGCGCGATTTGTAGGGTGGAGGAGGATGTTCCCCCAACTGCCCAACTGCATCCCCCTACTGCTACATCCCTTCACCACTGTATCCCCCACTGCTACGTTTCCCCAACAACTGTAGCCCCTCTCCTGTCTCTCTCTCTCTCTCTCTCTGTCTCTCTTTCCTCTTTCCATCTCCATCTCTCTCTCTCTCTCTCTCTCTCTCTCTCTCTCTCTCTCTCTCTCTCTCTCTCTCTCCTTTCTCTCTCTCGTTCTTTCTTTTCTAATTCTGTCTGTCCGTTTCTGTCTGTCTGTCTGTCTTTGTCCGTCTCTGTCTCTGTCTGCCTCTATCTGTCTGTCTACGTCTCTGTCTGTCTGCCTCTATTGTCTGTCAGTCTCTGTCTGTCTGTATGTTTACGTCTCTGTCTGTCTCTGTCTGCCTCTATCTGTCTGTCTGCGTCTCTGTCTGTCTGCCTCTATTGTCTGTCAGTCTCTGTCTGTCTGTATGTTTACGTCTCTGTCTGTCTCTGCCTGCCTCTATCTGTCTGCCTGTCTCTGTCTGTCTGACTCTGTCTCTGTCTCTGTCTCTCTCTGTCTCTGTCTCTCTCTGTCTCTGTCTCTCTCTCCTTTCCTCATCACGCGGTCCAACGCCCAGCCAGGAAGTGTTCGTCGTTTGAGACACATCAGCTACTACTGTAATGCAACGTGTTTAATACGCCGCCCACACTGTGTGTGTGTGTGTGTGTGTGTGTGTGTGTGTGTGTGTGTGTGTCAGCCGTCGCTTAATTAACCGAGAGAACGCCGGGCAACTTCTCCAGCGCCGTCGCCGCCGCCGTCGTCGTCGTACGCGGCTGGATCTGCGGAGGACACGGAGCAGGAGGAGGAGGAGGGGGGAAAAGATACGCGGGGAGACGCCTGTTTCTTCTCTCGACCGGAAACCGTCCTAATCGCCGGCGCCCGGAAGTGACGACTGCTTCCGGTTCCGGTTATGTCATCCGACGCGATTTCGCAGCCGCTGGGCAAGATCCGACGGAGCAGATATGATCGTATTCCAGCACCGCCGAAGTTCCGAGTTCTCTGCCTCGGCCGTCCAGAGCGCTCCACCGAGTAACCGAAACGTGCTGAGTACACAAGCACTCGGGCGGTACTCAAGGTGTCTCTGGTTCGCGTACTCTTTATACCTTGTATACCTCGTCGCGCGCGGCTGTTAAACGCCTGTTTCGCCAATCTGTCCCATGCGGATTTTCTTGCTAGGGTAAAACGAGGCTGAGGAATGCATCTCGAGGCTCGGACGAGGGTTACAATAATTGTCTGCCTCTGAGTTTCTGCCCTAGTATCCTTAGTATCCTTATTCCAGACATTAGACTAAGCTACATCGGAGTTCGGGTGCCTTTGAAGACCAGTTTAAAGCAAGGTAACTATTATTATTATTATTATTATTATTATTATTATTATTATTATTATTATTATTATTATTATTATTATTATTATTATTATTATTATTAGCCTATTATTATTATAACGTAGTTTTTATAATTTTAATTTCGCAAGACGCCAATATTTTATACTTTTGCATTTCTTTGGAGCTTGATAAGAATGGCAGTGGCGTCATTTGGGGGAGGGGCTGGCTGGGGCCGTGGCCCCCCCCCCCAAGGAAATGAAAATATTAATTTATAATGTATTAATGCGCAACAAAAAACAAAAACAGGGACGTCATTTGCGTTTAGGGGCAAAAAAAGTCAGCAGCCCCTAAAGCCCTAAAGGAGTGCTTGATGTCAAGAGTAACTTGAAGTAACTAATCGTAAAAAGGGCTGACAAGCAAAAAAAGGTCGTCAACTTTTTTGAAACTCAGTCGAAAAAATTAAAAAATTAAAAAAAATTAAAAGAAAATTTTACAAAATTTCTCGCCCCCCCCAAGAAAAGTGTGAAATGACGCCACTGAAGAATGGCCTTAAACTTAAATATCAGAGGATTTCACTTTAATCGATGTACGAAGAATAAATAAAAGGGTTAGAACGAGGATTTGGTTTTAGATTTTTCGCTTATCTAGTAAATTATATTATTAATGGATTGTGGCTAACATTGTACGTGTGTAAAGCCTATTGAGAAATACTCAGTATTCTAACTTGCTATTTCTTCAAATGCTCAACAATATATATATATATATATATATATATATATATATATATATATATATATATAAGTAACAGAATAACATCAATTGATTATCTACTCAATACCTTTTATGAATATCATTCTTTTTAGAAAATTATTATTTTTAGAATCTAAACTTTCAGTATTTATTTATGCTGGCTTCTATAATACTGCTTACTTATATATTATATTTTGCAACTACCTGCTACTTTAGGATACATTCTTTCGGGAACTTTGTGTTTTCTTTTGGTATCTGTTTTCATCTCAATTAAATTTGACGTGTTGGAAGTACATACGCATTGTATAATGCTATAATTAATGGCCAATGTTTCTTAAATTTTGTTGCTTGGTTATTCAAGTAATCTAGGATTGTGTTCCAGATTTGTTGACATTACCTCGTCATTACCTTGGATGGAAAATAATGTATCATAAGTTTTGTTTAGATTTAACGATCAAGCTTGCATGAAGTCACCATCATCACCATCACCATCATCATCATCATCATCATCATCATCATCATCATCATCATCATCATCATCGTCGTCATCATCATCATCATCATCATCATCATCATCATCGTCATCATCATCATCATCATCATCATCATCATCATCATCATCATCATCATCAGTCTACAACTAACTGAGACACAGGGGCGTAGCCAGGAATTTGATTGCGGGTATAATGTGATTTGGAGGGGGTATAAATCTTTAAAATCGTCGAAAATCTTAAAAACACATTAACAACTTTAAGGTTGCCTGATTTTTTTTTTTTGGGGGGGGGGTATATATATATATACCGATATACCCCCCGTCGCTACGCCCCTGCTGAGACAATCGCAACAATTCTCTTTGCGTTCTTGTACACCTGGAGGAGGAAGAGGAGGTGGAGGAGGAGGAGAATGGCTCCGACGAAGAAGAAGAACCGGAACAAGAGTTCGAAGAAGCCTCGTTTCGGAAACTGCGAGAGCATCCCTCTGACCCGCAGCAGCAGCAGCATCACCACACGAGCGCTTCTATCCGACGGAAGCCTCGAAGACGAAGAGGCAGAGGGCTCACCCCTACGGCGACTCCTCCAGCGCCAGACAGAAGTCTTTCTGCGAGAATGCTACAGGTACGGACAACGCCGTCTCTACGCCGCTATATACAGTAGAACTTCGTTATAACCAGGGACTGTTTTGAGAGAAAATTCATCACTGCACTGAACTCAGAAAATTTGCTGACATCGCACAAAACACAAGCCCAAAAATGATCGTCCGGAAAATTTATCACTGCACAAAGCACAGAAAATTGCATTTTACCACTGCACATTTTCGTTTTATCACTGCACATTTTGTGTATCACTGCACGCTAAAACAGGCCCTGGTCATAACGTTTACTTAGCGGGTCCGTAAAATGCAGCACGTATAATATCCAATGCTATCTAATACAGTATAGCGCATCGCACGGAACCGTACATTGTGGGTCGTTACAACCAAGAATACGTTATAACCGAGTCCGTTATAACGGAGTTCTACTGTATATAGGCCTATAGGGCTTAAGTTTGGATGGACGGAAGGATGGACTGACGTGAAACAGCGACGAAACGGGTTGGATTTATTCCGAAGAACAACATTTTCTACCATCAGTACGGGTCGTACCCCCCGCCTATACCAGTGGACTATAGAGTCAATGTGAATCCAACCGCCCTCATGCAGATGGCTTTGTATACAGTATGTTCTTTCTCGAGCTGAGAATGATTCTTGGATTCTATCTGACAATCGAAGTAGATGCCGCGATAAGCTATTTGACGGATGTTTTAATCAAAACTTTATCTCTACTTATAGTAGGCCTATATATATATATATATATATATATATATATATATATATATATATATATATATATATATAATAGCCTACGTTGTCTTGCGTGTCTTCCTTACTCACTACAGTCACGTCCTGTGTTGCATCTAGATGTCATTGACGGCCATCTGTACTCGAAGCTATTTATGATTTTACGATATCACTCTGATTGATGGTACAAATGCGCTATAATATTTATAGGGGTCATTCAGTCAAACAATATATATTCCATAAATATATTACATGTTATTATTATAATTATATAATTACATAATACAGTGATGTGAACAGTGAATGGAGTTCTTGAGTTATTTATATATATATATATATATATATATATATATATATATATATATAAAGAAGTCAGGTCAGACCCCCTTTTCGTCTTTCAAAAAGTCTTGAAAGTGTTGACTAGCAAAAAACGTCATTCTTATATTTTTCCCTAACCAAATACCCTGATGAGCAAAAAAGCTCAAAAAGCTCATCCATAATTTTGACCATAAGGAACAAAACATTGGGAGGGGGATAATTGATAGCCTGTCCCCTCTTACTAATTATTGGAAATATTGGAGGATCGTCCCCCGCCGTCCCCTCCCCCGTGTTTTACGCCCTTGGTTGGGACTGGGCTGTCGTTCGGGAATAATTTCATCCTTTCCTTTCTTTTGTCATCATTCAGTTCTTCTACACATTCTTTCCATCATTTTCTGAACTGCTCTTCCTCACTTAGTATCGTACCATTCTTTTCCATGATGCTGTGTTCCTTACAATGGCGGTTTCAGGATTTGGCAAGTGGGGAGGGGGTGTTGGGGTAGCAACTTCTGGGTATGGATGGCCGACCATTTGTTGAGAGGTATATGTTGTAGTTTGAAGTTTGAAGGGGCGGGAAGTTAGCAGAGTGGTAACAACGTTGGACAATGGAGCAGGAGGTCGCGGGTTCAACTCTCGCAGGAGCCCTAAGGTCGACTCAGCCTTCTTTCGCTAGATGGCGTTGGCAAATGAGTAGCGGATTAATCCGCGGAGTAAATAGGCGCACTGCATGAGAACACTGGCCCCGTATCATATAACCTTGCACCAGTCGCCTGGCTGAGGTCCTTGGTAACGGAGATCAGCGCCGCCCTATGAGCCTTGAGTGCTCGGGAAGGACTTTACTACTATATGTAGTAGTAAATCTAGGGTCCCAACAGGGCAAACACTGGGGGCCAAGCATTCAATAAGGGGCACGGGCCCCGGGGCCCCCACGTGGAGCCGCCACTGGTTCCTTATGTGTTTCCAATTTTTTCCAGCTGTTTTATTTTCTTGTGAAAGCGCTGTGCATCTGTTCTTTTGCGTTTGGTTTACTGCAACCGATTAGGAAATCTATAACGCAGCTCGCTAATAGCCTACACCCTGTGGCGATTAAAAGCTTTTAACAAATCTTTCTGTGGATCAGATGCACGATAGGTCTACTATGACAAACAATCGCAGATGGTCTTTATAACTTTTTTTACCGTTTCACTTAGCGAAAATAGTCTTTAATAAATTTCTCCACAATGTCGCAAGTACAGTGCATACGTGACGTCAGGACATTAAGATAGACATCTTCGCTTATTGAAACATCGCGTAAGCCATTCGCTTTGAGCACGGAATTATATATGATTATTGCAACTGCAATGAGGTTTTTCCTGGTATCCGTCGGCATTGAATTATATTTGTTCGTTGGGGGTGGGGGTGGGGTGGGGAGCAAATTGCATTAAAGTTGATTCAAGGCTTTCATAATTTCGCTGAAGGTTGACGGAAGAAGATACGATAAAAATGACTGAAGGTTTTCTCCGCAGTCTACAATGCCATCGAAATATCAGGGAACGGAGAGAAACAATCGCGTTGCAAAAACACAAAAGATTAAGAGTGACCGTTAGACATGATCTGGCTAAACTAACGTTGGACACATTGGCGATTTTCTAGACTTGAATCCTATTTAACAGTGGCGTAGCCAGGATTGCGGAATAGAGGCCAGTTAGACATTTTTCGGTTTTGGACGAATCTCACGACCGGTCCCGATCCGAATTGTGAGGAAGGGTGGGTGGGTGGGTGGGGGGGGGGGGGAGGGGAAGGCTCATGCTAAGCCAATGGTATTTAAGTTATCGAATTCGTGAAATTTAAGACTACTGTCAAGTTCAAAACTTTATCTCGAAATTTCGGAGAAAAATTTCTCCAGAACATCGCATCAATGAAATAGTAGACAAACTGCCATCAGATAACTACTTCTCTTCTAGCTTTAGTCTGAGTCTATGAAGACCCTATTGGCCCTGACTCTGGGTCTGGGTCTGGTTCTAACCCCCATTGATTTCAGCTTTTCCCTGTAAATTATCGAGAGGATAAACGAACAAAGACTTTATTAAGGGAACGTGACCGTTTTTCTCTCCAAAAGTTAAATTTATCCAGAAAGTTACTTTACCTGTCCCAAACCAGTGGCGTATTTAGGGGGTATGCTCCTAATCCATAGCGTACCCCTTTGGTCTTTGGCCTTTGGTATTTGGTCATTCCCTTCGGTTGCACCGCAAAATATTTTCTCACTTCAAACAGAAATAGATTAGTGGAAAGTCGCACCAAAATTTTAGATTTCTAGTGGGGGTCGACCCCAACGATTTAAACGACTGAGTCTATGGAAACCCTATTGGCCCTGATACTGGGCAGAAGCCTACAGTAGCCGAAATATCGAAGACTAATTGTTTCACCTGCCTATTGAAATTCATTTGCTAATGTCTATATAGCTGTTGGTTTAGTGCCGAAAACGACGGTAGAAAAGTTTCATTCACATTCGCCAGGTGGCTAAACTATCGCCGTGCTGAAGCCCTGTTTCAAATCAGAGAGATTTTAGATATTATTTTAAGCAAATCAATTTTAGTACGAGCCCACTTAATATTGCGGCATTCGTTTTGAATAAGAAAGACAACGAGGGAAAAGAGACACTACAAAGAAAGGACCCATTTCTACTAAACGCCGCAGATTTTAGAAAAAAAGAAATTGATTTGAAGAAAATCACGAAAATAATATCTTTAATTAAAAAGTCAAAGAGGAGGATGACAGGGGCGTAGCGACGGGGGATATGTGGGGTATATCGGCATATATACCCCCAAAATCACAGTCTACCTTAAAGTTTTTAATGTTTTTTAAAGATTGTAAAGGTTTTTAAAGATTTTTACCCCGCAAATCACATTATACCCCCCAATTCAAATTCCTGGCTACGCCTCTAGAAGATGACAGGAAATTAATTACGGGTAAAGGTACAATAGGAATTCGGACCGAAAAAAAGTTGCGTTAGGTCAATTTCAGAAGTAGGCCGCCTATAAGCAAAATAATTATGGAACGTACTGCGACTACTGTTAGAATCTTTTTCACATTTCTAAACTCTACAAATAAAGAGGCAATTATTTGGAATAAGACAACGCTGACCGATGGAAGCATGAAGAGAGGAATGCACTCTGAAATCGAGTCAGATCTTGTGACTTGGAGCATACTTTCAGGCTATAAGTCTTTAGAACAGCATGTTGGCAATCGTGGCAATCACCCTATACCCAACTGACAAACTGTTCTAATCGGTTTTGCACAGATCTCACGACCAGTCTTGGCCAAAATCCAAAATGGGGAAAGGGAGACTGTTGCTGTGCTGTGTCTATGGCGAGCGTATGTTTAAATATCAGTCTAATCTGATCCGAAAACGCTTATTAAGCAACGACTTTCAAATGGAGAAAATATATATATATATATATATATATATATATATATATATATATATATATATATATATATATATATATATAGAGAGAGAGAGAGAGAGAGAGAGAGAGAGATATATATATATATATATATATATATATATATATATATATATATATATATATAGAGAGAGAGAGAGAGAGAGAGAGAGTGTTTAACACCTTATGCTCTCCATCCAGCATGCCCCTTTCTCTCCTGCTTCCGTCTTCTGAGATTGGAAGTTGGGACTTCCGTTTGGTCGGTGGCTTGTTTACTCAATAATCCATCGCTAATTGGACATCTGCCACTGATCTCCGAAACCTGATTTCGATGCCAGAGATCGATCGGCGACGATGGCCACTGCTTCCAATTCTGCCCATCTCCTGGGGGGCTTCTATAATCCGTCTTCAAACTACCGGCCGCTCGGTCGGTCGGTCGGTCGGTCGGGGTCCCCGGGTGTGAAAGACGAACGCGGTTTCGTCACGTGACAGGACGGACGCACAAATTCGTCCTCGGGTTTCGAAGCGTCGAGAAAAAATGCTGTCGGCGATGATCGGACGATAAACTGTGCGTCGAGAACGAGGCTGGCGCACTGCGTCAATTTTCGAATCAAATTTCTGGAACGAGGCGTTTGACGATCGTCTGCCTGGAATGATTGACAGGCGATCCGGAGGCGCGAAGTGCAGAGACAATCGGACTTCCTCCATACTCTCAAACCTCCTCCATACTCTCAAACCTCCTCCATACTCTCAAACCTCCTCCATACTCTCAAACCTTCAATTACTCTTTTGTGCATCAATATAGGACTCTGTCATAAAGAGAAGAGCTGCTCCTGCTGCATGGATGATAACATCATCGTCAAGAAAAACCGATCTATCGAGAAAATTTTTCGTCTTTTCTCAAATCATCGAATCGTCGCTACACATAAGGAGATTCGACTGCCTACCTGGATCTACTCTACAACCTCGACCACCACGGACTACAGATTGCGGACTATGGATTTACCTAGATTGAGCGCTCGTGAATAAGCTGGTGCACTGCGCCAAACTTTCGAGCAGCGCTATAGAAATTTCGTGTTTACTTACTTACTTACTTACTTACTTACTAAAATAATATGCCGCCGTATTACTTTCTCTGTTCTGGCGATACAGACAAGCAAAGATCTCGGTGATAAAAGTCTGCGGAATTTGTTTTTATTGCGGGGTGGGTAGTCAAGGCGTTACTACTTAAAACTGTGCAGAAACTGGGCATCCCAAGCTATATGGATGACCACCAGTGCATATCACTCGGTATAACAGAGATATCGGGATTGTACGTCGTCGACCTCTCAGCACAGAGGCAAATGGTGACGTGTTTAGTTAAAAGAAATGCAAGAACATTGTTATTGTCGGCTGAAAATGCAAGCGTTCTTTAGGCTACGATAAAAGAAGATGTCTTTGACGAATTGGACGTGATGAAACAAGACGACTGTACGACGAGGGAGGCCCTCCTGGGGTTTAACGCCTCTCCTCCCAACAACTGTTTTTCGTAAGTAAACTGCGCAGAAAACAGGATAATAATGATCATCGCTTATCTCCGGCTATCGCTCAGACTCAATAAGATACCTCGCTCGACATCATTTTCTTTCTGTATCTTTGGAGCAAGATCTTGCATCAACACTGCCACCTAGCGAGTGTTATCGACAACAATCTTGCACACGCGCGCACACACACACACACACAGCTTACGGTCAAAGGTTATCGCGTTCTTACTGTAATAGTTCTGGTCACTAAATTGTATTGGAGGATCGATCTTCGTTGGTAGCGTGGCCGAGCGGTCTAAGGCGCTGGTTTAAGGCACCAGTCTCCTCGGAGGCGTGGGTTCGAATCCCACCGCTGCCAAGAAGTTTTGCAATTTAAATGTTTCAGCGATATGATTAAATCATACAAATGTTGATCAATGTCGAAACAACTGAATAGATTTTTGGAGTAAGAATTCACTAAATAACTCGATTTTCAAAAAAATTGATATATGTTTTCCGGTTTGCAGGACGTTAATAATTCAAACCCTCATCGATAATAGTTTTAAAACTGGATAAATACAATAACTCGAAGAGTTAGCGACGCTCCAAGTGCTTGGATATTATGTATCTAATGTAACGTAATGTAAGATTTGTATATGTCCACCAATCGTCTTGACCAGGGACAAGATTATTCAAAGTAAGGTTTCTCTCCCTTCCAGAGTTTAGGCCTAGGCCTACATACACACAAAGCTGCTTTCTGCTTTTCTTCGTGGATAAAAACGTCTATTTAAAAGCATGTCCTGTTTCAAAAATATCTGGGTGTATGTAGTGGCGGCTCCACAGGGGGGCCCGGGGGCGTGCCCCTATTGAGTGCCTGGCCCCCAGTGGCCCTCCTGTTGGGACCCTATACTTAATACTACATACCTAACAACAAATGGCTGGCCCACCTATGATTAGAAGTTGCCACCCCAACGCCCCCCAGTTGCCAAATCTTGGAGCCGCCACTGGGTGTATTTACGAATGTAGGAGTAAATTAAATTCTATTTAGACGTCGATTACAATGGAATTCTCGCAAAACGCGTATGATGCATTCGCTCGAATGGACCGTTATTAGAAAATGACCGTCGGAGACTTATAGGGGTATCCAGTGTTTACCAACAAGGTCCGGTTGCTCCGCCCACTGGTGGGCAGAAACCATAGAAACCATTGTTGTCTATTAATAGACGCCAATGGCAGAAGCAGATTTCTTGCTGGTGGGCATAGATCAGTGACCATAGAGATTGTTCTGGATACTCCTATAGCAGTTAATTACCGAATTCGAATGTCATTGTCACATTGATATCGATTTTGATTTATGCTTTGCTTTTTACCAGGGGTGTAGCGACGCGATGGGGGGTGGAGGGGGTGGGGGGTGGTATATCGGTATAAACACCTCAAGAATAATATTATCTTAAAAATTTTAATTCGTTTTTTAAGATTTTCAAAGTTTATAAAGATTTGTATCCCCCCCAAATCACATTATACCCCCAAATCAAATTCCTGGCTACGCCCTGTTTTTTTACTTTATTTGATGAATTCAGTTTAATTAACTTCATACGATTCTCTTTTACTTCCATCTTTTAAGTTTTAGAACATATATATATATATATATATATATATATATATATATATATATATATATATATATATATATATATAGAGAGAGAGAGAGAGAGAGAGAGAGAGAGAGAGTCTTTTTGACAGACAGACACACAGATAGACAGACAGACAGACAGAGAAAAGACAGAGACAGAGAGACAGAGAGACAGAGAGACAGAGGTGGTTTTACGACAGAGAGAGAGAGAGAGAGAGAGAGAGAGAGAGAGAGAGAGAGAGAGAGTTATCGTCAAGATTTTCGGACGTCGGTCGTAATGCCTAATGAGTCTTTTTGCTTTACAGTTTACACGCACACCGTCGTTTATATCCGTGATATTCACTCAAGATCCGACAAATCATTGCCCCCCATATCCGGATCCGGTTTCCGGTGGAAAAGACACATCCGGTCCTACCCCCCGTCAGACGATTTCCGGTAAGTCCCACCCCCGACCCCCACCCCTCCCTAACCGTTATTCAGCGTGCGGCGGTGTACTAATAAGGACACAAATGTCACCGGTGGTTTTTAAATGACTGTTATTGTTGGCCGCGCGGAGGTTGTGACGTGATGCGCTCGCAACAACAGCAGCTTTTGTGGCGTCCTCTGTGACTGTCTTTGCCTTCTCTTCTGTGTTATCGTCAAATTTTCGGACGTCGGTCGCCAACCCGTAAGATTCAATACCTGAACACCCGAATGACGGATTATATTTCGCACGATTGCTGACTTGAGGCTAAAAGGCAACAACAGGCGTGTATTTTGCTCGTATTATTATTATTATTATTATTATTATTATTATTATTATTATTATTATTATTATTATTATTATTATTCCGAAAATCAGGCGTTTTTGCGCTGTGAATTTGGTTCCATACTAAGTCAGTCAGTCAGTCAGTCAGTCCGTCAGTCAGTCGGTCAGTGGTTTGGTCGGTAGGTGTCGCCGCAGCGATGGGACGAGTAGGTGAGGTGTGGTGTACTTCCGGGAAGGTGGCGCCAAACTTCCAGTCGCCGTCAGACGATTTCCGGTAAGTCCTCAACAGTCGATATATATATATAGGAGGAGTTTGTATATATATATATACGATATATATATACGATATATATAAGATACGATATATATATATATATATATGCACTCGTGACTTTAACATTTGGTGTTTAATTTAGGGTCGCCAGGAGCCCTTAAATAATAAGGACAGTCCTTGAATTTCGTGGTTCCGTCCTTAGCGGCGTTTGGCCTTAATAAGGACAAAAATGTCCGTAAATTTCATTTTAAATAGTGATTATTGATTTTAGGCATCGCGCTAGATGATGAAAGGACTTTGAAAGATTTGAAAGCGTTGAAAGGACTTTGTAATTGTTTGATATTGATCATTAAAAATGTCACCGCCAGTTTTCTGTGCTATTCTGCCTCTTTTAAGCTTTAACATCCTTAAAAATGGTCCAAAGAGCACTTGTACGAGATGCTAAGCAAGCGAGTCTTTAGATTCTTCACGAATAACACCGCTAGACTTAGCTTTTGTGCTCCTCTGAAAAACAGGTTGTTGTTATCGTACGTATTAATTACTAATGCGAACTTTCTTTGTAGACACACCGCTGCATGTAAATTTCCCCGTCATTCGCCGTTAGCATATCAGACCACGGCGAATCTGCATTATAGCCTACGTGCAGAGCAATAGGCACTCATAGACAGTACCAGTGGCGGTTCCAGGATTTCTTTGTGGGAGGGAGGGGGTGAATGAATTCATTCATAAAAGTTGGTAGGGGATGAAAATAGAAGGAAAAATTCGATAAACTTATAAAATAGGTTGACAAGCATAAAAGGCCATCCTTAGTTAGTTTGACTAGACTTTTACTCAAAAATAGGTGTTCACAAGCAAAAAAGTAACTCCGAAAGTCCGGTGGGGAGGGGGAATGCATCCCCACTCATCCCCCACGTGGAACCGTCAATGGACAGTAGACCTACTAAGTATTTCAATCCGGAGTAGAATGTCTTAATAATGGACTCGGTTATAATAATAATAATAATAATAATAATAATAATAATAATAATAATAATAATAATAATAACAACAATAACATTATTATTATTATTATTATTATTATTATTATTATTATTATTATTAGGTGACAACTTATATAGCGCTATCTTAAAGCTCAGGCAGTAGACGAGAGCACTTTACAGAAAAGTTCCATAAGATGTACTAAAAAGATGTGTTTTCAGTTTTTGAGCGAAACGGTCGGGAGAGATTTCTGACCTGACATCTACCGGGAGGGAATTCCACACTATGGGACTACCCCTTGAAAGGGATCTGTCCCCAAATTTAGAAGTCTTATAATTCATACTCCGCTATAAAGTACTGCAATGTACGGTCCCATGTGACACGCTACCGTTTTGGACGACATTGGATAACCTATAACGTACTTCGGATATAACGTGCTAAGTTTCATAGACCCGTTAACTACGTAATAACGAAGTTCAACTGTATTAGGGCTGTACAGTATATGATGGCTCGATTAAACAAGTTTACTCATTCTCTGCGGATGTTTATTATTGCAATATATCCGTATGTTATATAGTTGGCGAGCAGAAATTGAACGCACACACATACATACACACATACACCTACACATATACACACATGCAATGAATGCATTTCGAAGAAGCAGTGACTTGAAAAATTTCAGTGCAGTGCTTTGTTCAGCTCAACAACGTACGCTGCCCAGTGCCGTTTGTTTTCGTCGCTGATGCTTGGAAGCGGTGCGTTTTCTGCGGATGTTTTTCAGATTCGATTCTTTTTGAAGTTCTTTCTCTCCGATCGTCTATAAATGTATTGTTTTGGACGGAACCCTCTCTTTGAATTCTTTTATAACGTACAAACAGCATCGGTCACATAAGACTATCTGGGAACCCACTCCTCCTCCACCACCACCCCATTGATTAATACCCAGTATGACAAAAGGGTTGACATCGTCTGCGTGGATTGGTGGCAAAACCCCGAAACACTATATTCCGAGAAATATAACAATTCTTTCAAAAACAAACAACAGATAAAAACCTATCTCATCACGGTCATGTGACGCTTTCTCTTGTGTTTGCTGTAATCGAATTTTGCAAAAAAGACTAGGCACTCCCGTCAAAATGACGGGGAGATTGGCAAAATGCATTTTACGACAGGGGAGATTGGCTGTTTACCACGAATTTGCGCAAATGCAATGCATTTTGCGCAATTGAGGGTGGAAGAACGTTGGTGTAATGATTTGGCAGTGTCGAACGACATGCAGTTCTTGATTCTCTTGTTTGCTGTGCTGCTTTTTGCAAAACAACAGCCTGCTCCTCATCCAAAATGTCTGAACTTTCGTTGATCTCATCGGTGATTATATTATATTATCTACGACTGTATATGAAATAACGCGCGGGCGTCTCAAAAAGAGAAAGAATTCGTGGAAATAAAAAAATAACGCGGCAAAAAACTGTGAATCGGATAGGCCTACTACGTTGTTTAAGCATGAACTGAACGTTCCAGTCGGGTCCCAACTGAATAATTATTAGGCTACTCTTGATTTTTGCCTCTCCTGGTTTGACCACAACAAACCCCAAACCAAGCTAGCTTTCTTCGGCTTAGAGCGCAAAAACTTCACACTTATGCGTCTTTGCGAAGACCGAATGCGCCACAGTCCTATTGTTCTAACTATACAACGTGCGTTCATTTATCATCGTTAGCGTCTGCTATCGTTGTTGTTGTCGTTGTCGTTGTTGTTGTCGTTGTTGTTGTTCAAAGTGCTTTCCTTTCAACACAACATGTCAACGACATTCTCTGGAAGACTACCGCCGACCAAATCCCGTCTTAACTGCGGTCTTCCAGGTCGTGGAAAACCCGTTCATACATACTTAATAATTACTCCTGGAATTGCATCAATTCTCTGGATACATGCCATCCGGCGGGGTCTTAGGCGCAAAAATCTCATGATCTTTGCGAAGACCGAATGCGCCACAGTCCTATTGTTCTACTATACAACGTGAGTTCATTTATCATCGTTAGACGCAACGACCCCCGTTGTTGTTCAAAGTGCTTTCCTTTCAACACAACATTATGATGAGGGAATTTTTGCATAGAATTTTTCTTGAATTCGAGGAAGTGTTGTTTCTGTACGATTTCTTTCGTTGTGTAGTCTATTAGCGCAGCTGCAGATGAGAGAATCTGGCTGCAAACTTTGCAACACGACGTCCTTGGTTTTTGCTGTTAATTAATTCTGAAACTTCCTGCTTTTCGCGTACAGCTCCAAACGGTTTGTCCAGTAGGCTATGCATTCACTACAGAGATTATATGAACATCAGATAGTATACTAAAAGACAACGCATCAATATTTAAGTCTACAAACATCGCCTAATTACCATCATCATCATCATCATCATCATCATCATCATCATCATCATCATCATCATCATCATCATCACCTTCATCATCATCATCATCATCATCATCGTCGTCGTCGTCGTCATCGTCGTCATCATCATCATCATCATAATCATCGTCATCATCACCATCACCTTCATCATCATAATCGTCGTCGTCGTCATCGTCGTTATCATCACCATCATCATCGTCATCGTCATCATCATCATTCGCAGTTGAGTCTGAACCGTGTCAACCCTTGTTCGTTCGTCCGACAGAGAAGCCCTGTCGTCATCATCATCATCCCACGTGACACGAGTGTCATCCGGTGTCTTTGCACCCCCCACTCAACCCGTCAATCCGGTTCTAATTAAGAGTCTCATCCGTCCGACCAGGTCTCTGAACTTCTGAAGCCCTCCATCAACATCAGGAACATCATCGTCGTTTGCAGGCAGCCAAAGCTTCATAATGCATGCGGGGCACTCTTTGATCTGTGCCAGCGAATTCTATCGAAGCATTACCGCCAGGGATATTTTTACACCCCCCTAAAAAACCCCGCCCCCCAATTCGAGGTCGACACCCCCCAAATTTGGTAATGTGACAATGATATGCATACAAAATGCATATTAATTAGGCTTGGACACCCCCAAATTCACAATCCTAGAAATAAACCTGGTTACCGTTATTAATGGTACCATGGCAAATCCCATGTTAACCCCCTTAACCGTGTATTTAACTGTAACTCAATGTAAAATGGACGGATATATCCGGGATCTCCAGTTACGTGGTTAAACGCTTCGTTCGTACAATGACGTGCAACATTCTGGATCAATCTTATCCCTTTAAATGCTTGTTCTTCTATTTCCATTTCTGTTTTTTCTTCTTTTTTCTATTTATTTTCTTCTATTTTTCGACCTATTTCCCAAATCAACATAGCAAATCAAAATTGATGCAAATAATCGCAAAGATTGATTGCAAAAAGCAGGTGAGTCCAGTTTTTTACACACCGCTGTAGAACCATGCTAAGGGGCTGTCCATTAATTATGTCAACAATTTCTGGGCAATTTTTGACCCCCTCCACCCCTTGTCAACAACTGTCAACTTTCAGTTACCCCCGCCCCATAATTACGTCAAAAACTGTTGACACCTCCCAAGATCAATGACAGGTCCCAATAACAAGGTTATTATTTTTGCGGTGATGGCCATTTTTCCATTTTTTTGCTCATCGAGTGTCAAAATGTGGTGATGATGACCTTTTTTGCCATGCTTTTTTCCATTGTAATAAGTAGTATTCCATGAAATTTCCTATTTTTTGATTATTTGTAAAAAGTGAAATTGTTGACGTCAACTTCTCTTGACCCCCTCCTTTTTCAACAACTGTCAAACTTTTTCAAACCCCCTCAACCCTAAATTGTTGACGTAATTAATGGACAGCCCCTAAGCGGTATTTCTAGGTTTGCCAAGAAAGCCGTGTCAGTTCGAACTGCCCAGGCCACGTGATTTCCTGTCATTCATATTTTGCGTGACAACCGAAAGATGAAGGTACTAAAGCGCCTCAATAACCTTTTGCTGATGCAGTAATAAACACATTTACAATACATCATTATCATCATCATCATCATCATCATCATCATCATCATCATCATCATCATCATCATCATCATCATCATCATCATCATCATCATCATCATCATCATCATCATCATCATCATCATCATCATCATCATCATCATCATCATCATTCATCATCATCATCATCATCATCATCATCACTCATCATCATCTATTACTTACTATTATTACTACTTACTACTACTACTACTACTACTACTACTACTACTACTACTACTACTACTACTACTACTACTACTACTACTATTGTATTTCCTTACACTGGATAACCTCCTTGTAGAAAGAAGTCTATTTAGATTTGAAATATGAATGCGCGCTTTGTTGGCAAACAGAGACACCAACAAACGACGATCTAAGCCAGACGACGATTGATTCATTTCGTTGGAAACAGTTTAACGCGGTCGACGGCCATCGCAGGAGGCGTCGAAGCCCCAACCAGACGGAAATCTTACAGAGAAACGGCGCCGATTAGACTTAAGCCGAAACGCGAATAATCCCCCACCCACCCAGTGGCGGCTCTAGGATTTGGCAAGTGGGGGGGGGGCGTTGAGGGGGCAACTTCTAATCATGGGGCCAACCATTTGTTGTTTAATGTATGTAGCATTAAGTATAGGGTCCCAACTGGGGGGGCACTGGGGGGCCAGGCTCTCAATAGGGCGGGCACGGGCCGCCCTGGTCCCCCCCGGTGGAGCCGCCACTGCACCCACCCCCACCCACCCAGCCACCAACCCACCCCATCCCTACTTGCCTCCCTCAATACGGATCTAAGAACAACACACCAACTCTTAAGCCGGCATTTAGTGATTTCGCCGAGACCTGCAATCGTTTTCATTCATTAACGCCAGATTATTTATTGGCAACAAGAGCCCGGCGAAACGAAGGCGTCATTAATAGTAAAAATCTCAGCGGCGGCAACAGCAGCAGCATCCGCCGGTTGCTCATATCTGCGTAATGTGTAGTCTACGTGCGCGCATCGGTGAACAACATGTTGTCACAACCCACACAACCGCGGTGCAACACCGGGCGACACTAGAGCGCCTAATGTCCACTGAGCACACAAATAAAGTTAGACAACCTTGGCACGGGTGTGCGGCAAACGGCCTCCTGGAATATTATTATTATTATTATCGTAAAGCGTCAAGACTTTTCGTTGTCACTATTATGCTCCGTTGTCCAAAGAGATATTGGCGTTGCTGCCAATGGCGGCTCCAGGATTTGGCAAGTGGGGGGGGGGGCGTTGTGGTTACAACTTCTAATCATGGGAGGGCCAACTATTTGTTGTTAGGTATGTAGTATTAAGTATAGGGTCCCAACAGGGGGCCACTGGGGGGGGGCCAGGCACTCAATGGGGAGGGCACGGGTCCCTCTGACCCCCCTGTGGAGTCGCCACTGATTGCTGCAAAGTGCGCCTCAGTATAGCTACAATGCGTACTTCTTTGTCTTCATCGTTGAAAGACTGGATGGTTCTAAAATTGCTTTCTTTGTTCTGGTTCTTGCACAATTTTTCAACAAAGACGACGTGTTCGTTCATCCAGAGGTCACGAAACTACGCAGCGCGGGCCACCCGCAGCCCGCGATGTCAGCCTTAACCGGCCCGCCACCTACAGTGTAAATTTGCTCGATAAAACCATGTGCGATGTCACTATCTTTTTGTCAATGCCACTCTTTTGATAAGCACTCGGTAAATAGACAATTATGTTGGTTCTATGTTTTGTGTGTGCATTGCACGATACTTAATCCATGACTAACGTGGAGCGCTACAGGTTTAGTTTTTTTCTTTTTTCCAATACTTTCCGTTCTGATTTTTAAAAGTAGCTATCTGGTCCGCCGTCAAAAAATCTGGTGACCTCTGGAATTTTACTCTTTATAACGTTTGACCAAAGTTTATGTAACTATTTTTTTCGATTTTTGGGGACATGATGGACATTGGATACGAGAAATAATCATCTAAACGCAGTGGCGTAGCCAGAGGGGGCTTGAGGGTTAAAACCCCGCCCTTGGCTGTCGAAAAATATTTGTAACGAGTTTCTATGCATTTTTAATTTTGGGACGCGATTTTGGGGTCAACCCCCTTTGGCTACCTGGCTACACAATGTAAACGGTTTAAGAGGTGGCGACCATTTTTGTTTGTCAGCGCTTGAAAGGAAAAAGATGAGGAGATGACCTTTTTGCTTGTCAGCACGTGGAAAGAAAAATAGATGAGGAGGATGAGGAGCAGATGATCTTTTTTTGCTTGTCAAGATTTTTCCGAAGTTGGTCACGCACAGTCAAAATAAATCTCCTTTCCGGAGAGCCTGGCTACGCCACTGTATAAACGTTCTCAGAGACAGTCTTTTGTCGCGCTTTATGAAATTCCAATTTCCTGTCGGAAACCTTTCACTTTTTCAGTAAAAGTACCGAAGACCTTACTAAAATTTTTCCCACACAACTTCGTTGCAAATTGAAAACAGGCTTCATCATATTTCATGTACAGTAACTGTTAACTTTTTCCGCCCTCGTCAAAACACTGGTTGCCAACGTATTGACCAGCGGCGTAGCCAGGGGGGTTGAACCCATTTGGCTGCCGAAAACAAAATATTTTTAATGACTTTCCATGCATTTTTAATTTTTCGACGCGACTTTGGGATTCAAACCGCCCTTGGGCATAGAAAGTAGAATGTGACGGTGTTTAAGAGGTGAGGACCTTTTTAAACGTTTTTTTGCTTGTCAAGATTTTTCGAGAGTTGGTTACGGTCAAAAGTGAAAACCAAACCCCCCTCCCAATCCGGAAATCCTGGCTACGCCACTGGTAGGCTATTGACAGCGTATGTAAAGTTGAATGCCTTGTTTATACTGCGATTTGACGAGAGCAATCGATAAGTTCTTTACTGCCTCGGCTAAGTTCATTTGTGCACAGAGAGGCCTCCGTAACTGATCCCTTGGAATCATCGGTGAGAATAAACAGCAATGCGATAAGGTCATTGACACTGGCAAGCAACGCCGTTGCCATGACGAAATCGATGCTCTAGCGTCGTTTTCATTTGTGCCCTCCTTTTCTGGATCCATTTTAATAAAGGAAATCTTTGCGCTGAATACAAAATACTAATAAATGCACGCAGCTACAGTAGAACTTCGTTATAACGTACCTATCGGGTCTGTAAAATTTGGTACGTTATAGCCGAGGCACGTCATATCCAATACCATCCAAAAACGGTAGCGCATCACGCAGGACCGCGTACATTGCGGTACGTTATAACCGAGTATACGACTATAACCGAGTCTGTTATAGCGAAGTTCTACTGTATATTTAAAATTAAGCGATTATAACATAGTTTTAATAAAGAAGTAATTCTCTATCAAACCTTTAAATTGACAATGATAGATGTAGGCATAAATAATGGCTAAGCCTCAGCTCCAAATAGAGTAGATAATAATAATAATAATAATAATAATAATAATAATAATAATAATAATAATAGGCTAATCTTTATTCGTGATAAGCACAGCATCAAAATAGTACACAAACAAGGAATGACACAAATCAACTGAACAAAACTAAATAAAATAAACTAATAATAAACTAATAAACTAAACACACACTTTACACCAGTACAGCCACTAGCACTATAATAATAATAATAATAATAATAATAATAATAATAATAATAATAATAATAATAATAATAATAATAATAATAATAATAATAATAATAATAATAATAATAATGCTAATAAGCAATATACAAACTTTTGAGGTAATAATAATAATAATAATAATAATAATAATAATAATAATAATAATAATAATAATAATAATAATAATAATAATAATAATAATAATAATAATAATAATAATAATAATAATGCTCTAATAAGCACACGTACACAACTTTTGAGGTAATAATAATAATAATAATAATAATAATAATAATAATAATAATAATAATAATAATAATAATAATAATATAGACCTATAAGTAAAGCAATAAAATGCGATAATTGCATACCAGAATGCATTTTATACTTCTGGCATAATCAAGCTCATAGATGTGATAAGTTAATTAAGGTGTCCAGTTATTACCTCCAACAAAAGCTTTATGGATTATGCAAAAATAAAGAAATCCCTAGGTTCAGTATAATCTCGTCCCTTTTCCTTTCAAACTTTGGGTCCCACGTCCATTTATTTATCCAGTGTTTAACCTAGACTCCTGGACTCCGGGGAACTGAAAAAGCCGGGGGGGAACTGGCAAAGCCGGGGGGAATTATACTAGGGGCTGTTGTTAGTCCATGTAGTAATGCAAAATTTCCGGAGGGGAATTTGAAATTTCCGGAGGGGGGAGGGAAAAGGCAATTTGCCCCCGGAAACGGCCTAGATTAAACATTGCATTTATCTACGTGCAACTGCTCGAATTGTTTGAGTAGCTCCTTGAAACTCCAGTTCTTTTCCATTTGTGGAGCTGACGGTTGGAGTAACGAGGACACGAATAAAAAACGTTAGAGGTTAATCTTAATATGTTAATTATAATCATCAAAGGCAGAAAGATAGTGATTAATTAACCCCTTAACTGGGCAAATATTTGTAACTCAATGTAAAATGGACGAGCGTTACTCGGGGCACCCAGTTAAGGGGTTAATAAGCGGTTCTTCCGTCGATCGCCATCCCACAAGATATTCGCCAGGACTTTCGTTTAGTTGATGTCCCTCGTTCTCGTACAGTCCCTGGCACTAGTGTGTGTGTGTGTAAAATAGTTGGGACGTGCTCTGTTTCGAACCCTGTATAGATTGAAATTGAGAATAATATTATTGATTATTCTTGCACGATTCGAAGTTATAAAGTTGGGGACATAAGAAAATGTTATTTATGTCGGAGAATTTCATCGAGTCTTTGGGATTTTTTTTACATATCTAGACACCCACTGTTCAACAGGCCTTCCATTGGCTTCTCTCACACAGCGAATTAATTGTAAAACTTGTTTTTGCTGTCTATAAAGCCTGCCGTATACGATGAACCGACCATCTTAATATAATCCAAGAATATAAAACGCAATTCTTTGCATTACTGTATGCGTTGTGTCACTGTGTGTGTGTGTGTGTGTGTTTGTGTTTGTGTGTGTATGTGTGCTCGCGTGCGTTTGTAGACTGTCGTGCATGTACTGGAGAGTGACAGAGCGCCATAATGGATACGGCGTGACGATTTTACCGATTCTTTGGAACGATGCGTTATTGCGGCGTTTAGCAAGGGGGAGGGGTGACACTCGGTTGAGGGACACCGCTGCCGCTGCTGCTGCTGCTGCAGCTGCTGGTGTCGTCTGCCAGCTGTGGCTTTGCCGAGCACTCGAGATTCGACAGTCGTCTTGCCGGAGGAGATGGTGTTTGAATGAGCGGTCGCGGCACTTTCTCGGCTGCACTCCGCTCGCACGACGGCCGCCGCACGAGCGCGGCGCGCGAGATTCTCGCTCTTGTAACCTAATCCCGCAAAACAGAGACATTTCTATATGCTGAGATGCTGCTCAATGATCGTCTCATTTAACTTCTTTCATCCAGTTCTTGCACGTTCTAGTCTCCGTCTCTCTGTCTCCGTCTCTGTCTCTGTCTTCCTCCCTTCCTTCCTCCATCTCTTTCAATCTTCACTGCCTTATCTTTGTCTCTAATTCATCTCTCAATCTTTTTCTCGCTCTTTTCTTCATTCACCTTATCTCCGACTCTTTTCATCTCCCCTTACTTTCTGTCTGTCTCTGTCGCTGTCTGTCTGTCTGCCTGTCTCTGTCTGTTAGTGTATCTTTCTCTGTCTCTGTATGTCTGTCTGTCTGTCTCTCTTTCTCTCTATTTTATATATGTTTATTCATCGGCCATCTGTCGACGGTATTTTGCAGCAATCTTGCGTCACAAGGTTAAGACAACAGTGGCACAGTCTCTGTCTCTGTCTCTGATGGTCTGTCTGTCTGTCTCTCTCTCTCTCTTTCCTGATAGCTTATTTTCCGGCGTAGAGTCGCAGATAAAGTCTAGACGTTTGCAGCGATTTCCGCGGCGCATGAGACATTCTCAGGTCCTGCCCGTTGCAATAATCCAGGCAATATATTCTATGAGCACATTGAACAACAAATGAAGGTCACTTGCAGCTGGTATTTTGACAATCAGGACATAAACTTATATGACACCATTATTATCGAAGAATGACTATAACGGTAATTCTAATAATGATGATGATGCTGATAATAATAATAATAATAATAATAATAATAATAATAATAATAATAATAATAATAATAATAATAATAATAATAATAATAATAATAATAATGTCTGTGACACTCCAGAGATTTAACGCAGTCGCCTTTCACGGAATTTTCACATAATAATAACGATGATAATAATAGTAATGATAGTAGTTGTAGTAGTAGTAGTAGTAGTAGTAGTAATAATAATAATAATAATAATAATAATAATAATAATAATAATAATAATAATAATAATAATAATGTCTGTGACACTCAGAGATTTAACGCAGTCGCCTTTCACGGAATTTTCACATAATAATAACGATGATAATAATGGTAATGATAGTAGTTGTAGTAGTAATAATAATAATAATAATAATAATAATAATAATAATACAGTAATAATAATACAGTAATAATAACAACAAGCATGCACCACTCTTTTGTGGCACCGGTTGTAATAATCTAAAGATATAAATCGATGGTACTCCAAATCCGTTCGCAAAATTCCAGAGATCGATCAGTGGAAAACAGAGAGAGAAAGAGAGAGAGAGAGAAAGAGAGAGAGAGAGAAAGAGAGAGAGAGAAAGAGAGAAAGAGAGAGAGAGAGAGAGAGAGAGAGAGAGAGTGAGAGAGATAAGAGAGCTGTGGAGGAAATGCTAATTGAAACTGGAGGAAATGTGAATTGAACGAGATGTGTTTTAAGCCTAGATAGGCACATAACTTTAACAACTGTTACTTGACAATGTCTACTAGCCTAGTAGACAATCGCCCTGAATGTTATCAGATAGAAAATGTTCGTGACGTCACGACGGATGAACAAATCGTCAAAAGCGTCGCATTGCAGTGTAGTTGCCATGGTGATTTTTATTCGATTCGTTGACTTCTTCGTCTGCCGAGATAACAGCATTGCCGCGCGATGGTTGGCAGACGACGTCGTTACAATAAATGGTTAAATCTTCCAATGTCGACGCGCATAAGGCTGCACTTGCCCTGAGCACTGATGCACGAATGCATGACTTTTGGCGCCGAATTATGCACGTGCGTCTCTTACCGGTGTATTTATAATTTAGGGGCGGTCAGGGGAGTCGTTACTTCACTTATGTAGAAGATGCAAGAATCGGGGTTAGATGATCTGAAAAATCATTTTCAATTAGATCAGTACAGGAATGTGAATTTTCGAAACCTCTATCTCAGACAATGGCGTAGCCAGGATTTTCGGAAGGCGGGAGGTTGGTTTTGATCATAACCAACTTCGAAATATCTTGACAAGCAAAAAACGATAGTCACCTTACATCTTTACATTCTATGGCGCTTATAAATTATTTTGATCGGCAGTCAATGGGGGTTGACTTCCAAAACCACGTCCGAAAATAACAAATGTATGGAAACACACTAAACACTTTTTTCGTCGGCAGCCAAGGGGTTAACCCTCTCAACCCCCTCCCTTGACTACGCCACTGATCTGAGATATGTAATATCTTCAATGCCTCACGATAGTAGGCATGCTACTACTACTACTACTATTACTTCTACTGCTACTACTACTGCTGCTGCTGCTGCTGCTGCTGCTACTACTACTACTACTACTACTACTACTACTACTACTACTACTACTACTACTACTACTACTACTACTACTACTACTACTACTACTAATCTATTATTATAATATCAATACAATATTGCAATAATTATTAGGAGAGGCAGTGAGGAAGACAGAGGGAGAGAGAGACAGACAGACAGACAGAGTAGGGAGGGACACGGTAACGGTCACTGCTGATTTACCGCGGTAAGAGCGATAATGGAGAAAATTTGGTCAAAAAGTGCGGTATTATAGACAGACACACAGACAGACATAGAGAGGCAGAGAGAAAGGCAGGGAGACAGAGAGAGAGAGACAGAGAGACAGAGAGGATATCTGAAATATAGTGTTGTAATTGATTTTCGAGATTTTCGAGGGGCAATCGCCGTTTCTGTGCTTAGTGTTTGTAGAGCGCCTTTAGAATTTAAGTCCGAAACGATTTGACAGTCGCTGCACTCTCCGCGACGCCGTCGCCATGGCCGCTGCGATTGCTTAGCAACTGGATATCGGTCGTCGTCCTCACGTGACCTCCTGAGCGTCGGTCGTTGCCTGGCAACGCGCTGCCATTGGCGACGCCCCCATTCGGTCCCTTCCGAGTAAGTAACTGGGATTTGAGTTTCCTCGGAGCGGAGAAGCCACTTCGAAACTATGAAGACGAAAACGATATGCAAATGCATTGGAATTCGACACCTGCAGAACTGCAGTAGATCCCTCGACGAGTAATAGACCCGTTAAATCGAATTCATAGACAGCATTCATTTGCCGTAGTCGTCCAATCCAGCCTTTTCCAACCCTTTTATCGTGACCCGGTAAATTCCACACGTATCTCTTCGCGACCCGGTAAAAATTTTACGCCCCAAAAGTCGTCCCAACTAAAGGTCGTCACCGCTTTTCAACGCCTGCAATTTAAACATTAAAAATTTAAATTGATTATTATGAAAATGTTATTAAAACTATTTTGCGACCCAGCGTTTTTCTATTCGTGGCCCAGTACCTGTGAGATGCATGTTTCTTCCGAAGAATTATTATTATAGAGAGTTATTATCATATATAATAATGATGGGGGAGTAATTATTACTATATATATATTTATATAATGACTGGGGAGTCATTATTATATATTTGTTGGAAGAAGAAGGAACCTGGCGGTCATACAGCGCATAACAAAAATCCGAGCGCATATTTCGGAAAAAACACGACCTCTCTTCTATTACATGAAAGACATAATAATATTCAATGGACGTTGTCGCCACATTGGCATCTCTCGTGCCAGCGAATTCAAATGCGAAGGGACAATTAACATTCTGTTCGACGATCGTCGGCGACTTCACATCAAACGGAGCGTTTAAAGGCGTGCGGTGGGCATGGGAACCCTCACGCAGTGTGTGGATGGGGGGGGGGGAGCGGAAGGGGTTGTCTGTGACGAGGGCGTTTTATGCTGAGTCACGTGCTGTCGCCGAAGTCGGAAAATGTCGTCTTTACTGCGATTGGTCTCTGCTGACAGTGTGGAATCAATCTGTAAAAAGTGACCGGCACTACTACTACTACTACTACTACTACTACTACTACTACTACTACTACTACTACTACTACTACTACTACTACTACTACTACTACTACTACTACTACTACTACTACTACTACTACTACTACTAATACCACCACCAATAATTTACTACTACTACTACTACTACTACTACTACTACTACTAATAATAATAATAATAATTTACTACTACTACTACTACTAATAATAATAATTTACTACTACTACTACTACTACTACTAATAATAATAATAATAATAATAATAATAATAATTTCACGATGCCAAGAAAACAAGAGACGAGATTGATGGATGGAAGAGGACGAAAATGGGGAAACAGTCGCTACAGAAGCGAGTAGACTACCTGGAGTAAATCGGAGGGAAAGAGAGAAAGCGAAATAAGAGAGAGAGAGAGAGAGAGAGAGAGAGAGAGAGACAGAGACAGAGACAGAGAGAGAGAGAGAGAGAGAGACAGATGAAAGAGTAAAGAGGAAAGAGCGTCAGAGAGTTTGACTGACTGGCAACATGAATTATTCCCTGTGTAGACCGGGAAAATGAAAAATCATAGCTTTTTAAATGCTACTTCGAAATTTAAAAACAACACCCAAAATTTTACACGGGCTGTCTGAACCGCATGTGATGCAGTCGAATATCAATTTGACGAGTCTCACGGATGATGCAGAAAGCAAAGCAGACTGACAGAGAGAAGAACCGATGGACGTGGAACTGGACCGATAGATAGAGTTCTTCTCACGGGAGAGGGAGATCAGAAATGCTGTTGCTGTGACGTTTTGAATGTTCTTATTTCTCGCTCTTCTCTTTGCAAATTTTGTACTGGTAAATTTTCTAGCGCTCCGCTGAGCGGCGCGGCTGACAACCGGAAGATGCAGAATTCGTCTTCCAAGGCCTGTCTTTTCACGAATTTCGAAGATGTTCAGGTTGGAAGTCATTTATTTCTCCCATTCAGAGAAACGAACGCCAATGGCGGTTTCACGTCGGCGATGAGTGGGGATGCATCCCCACCCACCGGACTTTTTTTGCTCGTGAAACTTTTATTTTTGGGTAAAAGTCTAGTAAATCTATACGGGAGAAAACTGCGGGTGACCTTTTTTGCTTGTCAACCTATTTTTCGGTAAAAATGTAGTAAAATTAGGGGGAAAACAATTCCCTTTTGTCAGCCTTTTTGGGCAAAGTATATTGATTTTTGTTCTTCTCTTTTCATCCCCCCACCAACTTCCTATGAATTCATTTCATCCCCCCACCAAGAAATCCTGGAACCGCCACTGACGAATGCCATGCGACGACTGACGACTGATAATGACGACTGATAATGACGACTGATAATGACGACTGATAATGACGACTGATAATGACGACTGATAAATATAGGCCTAATAGGCACTTCGCTCCGGCCATCGTGTCCTACTGCTCGTTCCGCCTCCGTCACAGACTTCGAAGTTCGGAGACAGGTCCTTCTCTCGCGGGAACCCATTGCTTTGGAATGCCTTGCCGACCGCAGTGACTGAGGTCAACTCTGCTGGACTGTTCCTGAGAGAACTAAAGCCGCACCTTTTTAGTTTAGGTTATGGTTGACTATGTGTGTGCAGCGCCCTTGTCGTAGGCCTTAACCTAGTGCACGGCGCTATAGAAATTGTCTTGAAATAAATAAATAATATACATTTATCTGTAGACGGTGGCGTAGCCAGGATTTCCCGAAGAGGTATGACTTCTTCACAAAATCATGAAAAGCAGAAAACACTTGGTTGCTATTTAGTTAGGCCTAGGCCTATATGAGCTCGACCGCGACAGCTATACAATTGTATTGGTATTTTTGGCTTCTTTTGTTCTTTCTTTGCTACCTAAAGCCCGCGATTTATAATAATAGCCAACAAAAAATTTTGGTCGGCCAGCCAAGGGGGTCTAACCCCCAAACCACCCCTTGGCTACGCCACTGCCTGTAGAGATGTAGATAGAGACATACATGATGTATAGAATTATAGATAATATATATATATATATACAATGTATATCATACACCTTTCTACTCTACCTATATACTTTGCTGCACCTTATTGCTCTACCTGTATACCTTGCTGCACCTTTCCACTCGTTTCCACTCGTTTCCTTCGTTCCTTCGCAGTTGACGGACGAGGAGCGCGTCTACCTGAACGCCGCTGCCCTGGGCGACGTGCCCATCATCCGGCAGTCCCTGGAGGAGACCGACTCCCCGTTGAACCTCAACTGCGTCGACTACATGGGCAGAAGCGCCCTCCACCTGGCGGTCGACAGCGAAAACACGGAGGCGATCGACCTTCTGCTCGACCGACTGCAGTTCGAGGCAATCGAAGAGGCGCTGCTTCACGCCATCAACAAGGGGGCGACGAAGATAGTAAAGGTGGTATAGCCACTCTCCTCTCGGGGGTGGGGGTGGAGGGTCTATTTTTATAAACCCAACTCAGCCCATTATGATTCAGACCCAACGCAGCCCACGAGATCAATCAATAGGCAGGGCCGTTTTAACCCCTTAACTGAGGATCCCGGATATATCCGTCCATTTTACATTGAGTTACAGTTAAATACACGGTTAAGGGGTTAATTAAGGCATAGGCATGGTAGGCACGTGCATAGGGCCCCGCGATACATGAGGGGCAGGGATATTTTTACACCCTCTAACACCCTCAACACCCTCCCCCCATATTTGAGACCAACACCTCCTCCCAATTGCAGTCATGAATTGACCTTTTTTTGCTTGTCAGACGTTTTTGGCAGGGGAACCCCAGAATTTACCGACACCCCAAATCGATAATCCTAGAAATATCCATGATGGCAATGAAAAATAATCTTTGTTTGGTGGTTGATTTTGCGACCTATTTACCGGTTAAAATGTAGTAAAATTAGGGGAAAAAAATTCCCAGTTGTCACCCTTTTTCGGCAAAGTTTTTAGATTTTTTCCCCTTCTCTTTTCATCTCTCCACCAACTTCCTATGAATCCATTTCACCCCCCCACAAAGAAATCCTGGAACGCCACTGGTCTCGCGGACCACTTTCTTAGAGATCACGGGCCATAATTTGCCCGCGGGGGCGCCGTTTGAGAACCTCAGATGCAGGCGCCGATTAATTATTTCTCTCGACTCTTCTGTTCGTCTCTTCGAAGGTGATCGTCGAACACCCGAACTACATCGCCGGGGAGGAGCTGACGAAGAGGGCGCACAGGGACCCGTTCTTTCGCATGGAGGAGAAGTCCCAGTTCTCCCCCGATATAACCCCCCTGATCCTCGCCGCGCACTACAACAGCCACGAGATCATCCAGATGTTCCTGTCGCGCAACCACACCATCGAAAAACCGCATCCGATATCTTGCCTGTGCGCCGAATGCGTAACGAAACGCAACTACGACTCGCTGAAGAGGTCGCGGTCACGGTTGAACGCCTACCGGGCCCTGGCCAGCCCGGCCTACATGGCGCTGTCGAGCCCCGATCCAATCATGACCACCTTCGAACTGCGCCAGGAGATGAAAAAGTTGGCACAGGTGGAGAAGGAGTTCAAGGTTGGTTCGTCAAACAGTTGCCTTAGGGGCTGTCCATTAATTATGTCAACAATTTTTGGGCAATTTTTGACCCCCTCTTCCTTGTCAACAACTGTCAACTTTCACTTAACCCCCTCCCATAATTACGTCAATTACTTTTGACCCCACCCCTCCCCCAAGATCAATGACAGGTCCCAATAACAAGGTTATTATTTTTTGCGGTGATGAACATTTTTAACCTTTTTTCTCATCGAGTGTCAAAATGTGATGGTGTTGACCTTTTTGCCATGATTTTTTCATTGTAATAAGTAGTATTTCATGAAATTTCCTATTTTTTGATTATTTGTAAAAAGTGAAATTGTTGACGTCAACTTCTCTTGACCCCTCCTCCCCTGTCAACAACTGTCAAACTTTTTCAAACCCCTCCCCTAAATTGTTGAGGGACAGCCCTGACGGCATGTTCTAAAATTCAGGGGCGCTCTGACGACCATCACGTAGCCACGCGGGGACAATCGATTATTTAACATTATTATAAGTTTCAACAACAACAACACGGCTAAGAATTCTTTAAAGCTGTTTGGGCAGTTCTGATGTATACAAATCAGAAGCACAGACGTTGACGAAAACAACAGAAAGGAAACTGGAAGCTGCAGAAATGTGGTTTCTCAGACGTATGCAAAAAAATGATTGTCAGAAAAAATTAACAAATGAGGAAGAAGGCTACTAAAAGCCTTTGATGTAAAAATAAAATAGCTAAAAACCGTAAGAAAGTCGCAGTTGGAACTTTTCGGACATCTATTTAGGATGGATGGAAAATCTAGTCATAACAGGAAAAATAGAGGGTCAAAGAGCAAGAGGAAGAAGACAACGAATAAAGTATACAGACAGCCTAGGAGAAGCAACAAGAACTAAAGACAACATCGAACTGATAAGGAAAGCCAGACACAGAGAAGAGTGGAAATCCAAGGTCGCCGACGTAGCAATACACGAAGAAGAAGAAGAAGAAGAAGAAGAAGAAGAAGAAGAAGAAGAAGAAGAAGAAGAAGAAGAAGAAGAAGGAAGACGAAAAAGAAAAGTTTCAAGTAAGTATGAGAACAAAATATTTTTGAATAAGGCGTGATTTTCTGCTGCATAATTTCTGTTTTTTTTCTCGAAATTTCCCCGCACAGAACGAATACCTCAGCCTCGTCGAGCAGTGCATGGACTTCGCCTGTGAACTGATGGATCTCTGCCGAGGGACGCAGGAAGTGGAGGCCGTCCTCAGCGAGAACAGCGAAGACGCCGGGGTCCGAGACCCGCTTGCCAGGCTCAAGATGGCGATGGAGTACGAGGAAAAGAAGGTCAGACCCGCCAGTGTTTGTTTTATCCTGACTCCAGGCCTTGGGGGCGGGAAAATTGACTTGGCTGTATATATATATATATATATATATATATATATATATAATATATATAATATATATATATATATATATATATACAGGGTGGCGCAAAACCGGACTATAATAAATGCCAAACCTAATGTGACTAGTCCGGTTTTTGCGCATATATATATATATATATATATATATATATATATATATATATGCATGTGTGTATGTATGTATGCATGTATTATTATTATTATTGTTATTATTATTATTATTATTATTATTATTATTATTATTATTATTATTATTATTATTATTATTATTATTATTATTATTATTATTGCATGATTGTCATGCAGCGCATATTGTCATTCACAAAATGATACACAGTTCAATGCAAAAATGTATGTCAGGTACTCAGTTATGAAGTAACGCAAAGTGCGGACCAGTTAGATCAACTACGGATTTATGTTAAGATGCTAAGGTAATTTAGGGGCGAAAGATGGACAGAGTGGGTTATGCGCTGGAGCGGCAGGCTGACGGAGCTGGTTCAAGTCCCGTTACCGCCCCCTAGTGGCTTTCACACAGGCAGTAATGCCTTCTAACTTAGCCACTTCGAATCACGCAGTGTTTATTCTATGTTTCATGCGGCTACGCTATTGGATCGTATATATATATATATATATATATATATATTTATATATATATATTACAGACCCTACTTCGGATATAGTTACTAACTTTTACAGACCCTCTCGTTGCATAAGTTATAACAAAGCATGACACTGTTTTTGCAATGCCTGACAGTGTTTAATCTAGACTCTGGACTCCGGGGGACCTGTAAAGCCGGGGGGAAGTCAGCAGGGCCATATTAGGGCGGGGGCTGAGGGGGCTGCAGCCCCCCGGCCCATCATGAAAATAGGCCCACCGATTTTTTGAGATAACCTTTTTTGCTTGTCAGAAGGATTTGGAAGGGAGATAGCCTTTTTTGTTTTGCTTGTCAGAGATTTTTCAGTCTAGGCGACGGCCTTTTTTTCTCAGCCCCCCGGCCCACTCGGACCTTAATCCGGCCCTGGAAGTCAGCTAGGGGGCTGCTGTTAGTTGATTTAGTATGCCAAAATTTCCGGGGATTTGAAATTTCCAGGGGGGAGGGCAATTTTCCCCGGAAACGGCCTAGATTAAACCCTGCAGGCCTGATGGGGGGAAACGCGCGATACGAAGTACTGCTGTAGTTTCTGGTGCGTCTGTCCGGGCGTTAGTCATGCGCATTCGTAGAGTTCTATTGTTTTCACGAAAGGAAGACCGCACATTCCACAGAGAAGCACGTTCCCAATGACTCTGAAGCAGCCTGAGCTTTCCTATGTACAGTTTAAAAACACGCGTATCGGATATTAGATGTAGGCCTAAGGAATGCGTTCGCGCGATGGTGAGTTTTTCGACGAGTAGCAATCGATTGTGATCGTCTTCTTCTTCTTCTTCTTCTTCTTCTTCTTCTTCTTCTTCTTCTTCTTCTTCTTCTTCTTCTTCCTCTTCTTCTTCTTCTTCGTCTTCTTCGTCTTCTTTTTTCTTCTCTGCAAAGGCAGTCTTCTTTTGGCAAGTCCGTTGGGGTGGCTTTCTAATCATGGGGGCCAACCATTTGTTGTTTAATGTATGTAGCATTAAGTACAGGGTCCCAACTGGGGGCGGCACTGAGGGGGCAGGCACTCAATAGGGGGAGCACGGGCCCCTGTGTCCCCCCCGGTGTAGCCGCCACTGTGCAAAGGGAATATCGCGCAGTTTATATAGAGACAGGAGAGGAGAATCAAGAACATTCTCTGTTTGCTCATTGCCTGACGCGTTTCTTTGCTTAACAGTTAATCAGGTTACTAATGATGATTCTGCACAATCTACAGTATTCCTTGCTAGATCTCCTGTAGCGTGCATGTAGAGTATGCATGTACAGTAAGTATGTATGTATACAGGTATGTATGTATGTATGTATGTATATATATACATTAGGGCTGCACCGAATATTCGCTTAGTATTCGCTTCGGCGCCGAATAGTGTGACGAATAGTCTGTTCGTATTCGTTCGAATAGTGGTGGTCAAAACGAATATACGAATAGTGGTCACATGACATTAAAAATTTCATAAAGTTTAATACTTCAGCTTAGTAAATTGAACTAAATTCAAGTGCCGCAGATAACAGTCCTCTGAACTTCCCATCGGCAAATCTCTTAGCTCGTGGACTATTAAACAAAATTGAATGCAACTGTAAAATCGTTAATGGGATATTTCACGTCGATAACACAGGGTGCCGTCATGTCCGTGTGACTGGATAGGGACAGGACAGGACGAATCGAGGCTGAATGACACTGCCTTGGAGACGATAAGCAGGAAAGACAGCTCAACTGAAGGGACATTAGTCTCATTTGTATTACAGATCATGATGCTGCAATCAAGAATATCAAAGGAAAGAACGGATGAGAGGAGAATTAGACAGAAACTTGAAGAAAAGACTTATCAGAACACTGATATGGAGCGTGACACTTTATGGACCGGAAACAGGGGCGTAGCCAGGAATTTGATTTGGGAGGGTGTAAATATTTGGGGGGGGGGTATAAACCCTAACTAAAAACCATATAAACTACATATAACCACATACAAATCACATAAAAAACTTTAAGGTAGACTGATTTTTTTTTTGGGGGGGGGTATATATACCGATATAACCCCCCGTCGCTACGCCCCTGATCGGAAACATGGACTCTAAGAAAAGAGGAAATAACAAGACTAGAGGCCTTTGCAATGTGGATATGGAGAAAAATGGAGAAGGTCAGCTGGACAGAACATAAGACAAACGAGGAAGTGCTGAAACAGGTGGAGGAAAAGAAAGAGATGATCAACACAATAAGAAAAAGACAAAAGACCTGGATGGGACATATAATAAGAGGAGACTCACTCCTAAGGGAAATAATAGAAGGACAACTAGAGGAGGAGGAAAGATCAAAGGAAGACCACGAGATATGCTACTTGACTGGATGATGGAAAAGGACTATAAAGACTTAAAGGAGAAAGCCATGAACAGGAATGAATGGCGAAATTGGAATACAAAACCTGCCTAAGGGCAGAATACTACGAAGAAGAATACAGGGTGGCGCAAAAAACCGGACTAGTCAAATTTATTTTTGCATTTAATATATAGTCCGGCGTTTTGCGCCACCCTGCATAAATCCACGGTCAAAGCATACGCCTTGTTGGTCTCGTAATAACAATTCAAGCAATCAGGACATCTTACAAAATACATCGGATAATTTGCAAATATAATCCCCGGTATGTTTGCACATATTTGCATGGATGTTCTCGGACATTCGACGGTGCCAGCTGGTTTGGATACACATCCATCCATCCACCCACCCACCCACCCACCCACACCCACCCACCATCCACCCCAGCTCCAATCCCCCCACTCATCGATACACTAACGAACAAACGAACTGCAAACATTGCAAAATGAATAACATAACACCGCATTCTCTTCAGGACACCATGGATACCATCCGCGAAGGTCTCTTACATAGAATTACGCCACCAAATAACGATATACATTGGCGTAGCCACGGAGGGGGCGGGCGGCGGACCCCCTACTGGGATCTGGATCGGTCGTATGGTTCTTCCAAAATCGGCGAATATTTGGGGGTAGGGGTAATATTAGATCGAGGAAAACGCACCAGACAGCAGACTTTAAACGTTTGAGACGACGACCTTTTGATCGACAAAACTTTTGAGTCGAAAAATGTCGAAGTGCCCCGCCCCCAGAATTCTGGAATCCTGGCTACGCCACTGACGATGTCTACCGTGTCACGTGACGGATTTCTCTGTTGTTTCCAGTTCGTGGCCCACCCGAACTGCCAGCAACACCTGACGAGCATCTGGTACGGCCCAGAGACGGGATTCATGCAGTCGCTACCTCTTTGGAAAAAACTCATAATGTGGATCGTCTGCGTACCGCTGCTACCGTTCTTCTGTGTAATCTACATAATATCGCCGAACAACAAGGTAAGAGCTCTTCAGCCAGCGACTTTGCGGCGGTCAATCGTGTAAGGATTCAGTGGAGCTACTCGAATTAGCTAAGGGCAGTGGTGAACAAGCTTTTCAAGTAAAGGGCCATATCCTAATTATGCGGGCCATAACGTTGGCCAATCAGTGGCGGCTCCACCGGGGGGCCAGGGGGCCCGTGCCCCTATTGAGTGCCTGGCCCCCAGTGGTCCCCCCAGTTGGGACCCTACACTTAATGCTACATACATAATAACAAATGTTTGCGCCCCTCCATGATTAGAATTTGCCACCCCAACGCCCCCCCCACTCGCCAAATCCTGGAGCCGCCACTGTGGACAATATTACGGGATCCGTATCCCTTAGGGATAAGGCCAACCTTTTCCCCTCAACGATAAAAATTTCTTTACCTGTTCATGTATATTTGAAACGGGTTTTCGTTTTCAGATAGGCAACGCTCTACGCTGTCCCGCCTCGAAATTCATCACTCACACGCTGTCTCACGTATGCTTCCTCATCCTTCTCGCCGCCGCCACCTTCCGTCTGGAGGAGAAATCGTTCCCGATCGTCTCGACGAATTCGTCGATTCGAGAATCGTTCGATTGTAGATTCGAGGAACAGATGAGTTCGGAAAATGTCGAAAATTGTCTAAAAGCGACGTTTCGACCGGCCAACATCCTCATGACCAACGTTCAAATATGCCTCATGTTCTGGGTGCTAGGTCTGTTTGCTAACGATATGTACTGTACTCGTCTGTACTGCATGTAGCCGTGATCAATAGTTACCAGTCCGTCGGTCGGTCAGTCAGTAAGTCAGGCAGTAAGTCAGTCAGTCAGCCAATCAATCGACCAAGCAGTCAATAGACTATTAAATCTGTAAGTGAGTGAGTTTGACTGAGTGAATGAGTGAGTGAGCGAGTGAGTGAGAAAATCAGTCAGTCAGTAAGTCAGTCATTCAATCAATCGACCAAGCAGTCAATAGAATATTAAATCTGTGAGTGAATGAGTGAGTGAGTGAGTGAGCGAGTGAAAAATGATTGAGTAAGAGTGAATGAATGAAATATGTGAGTGAGTGAGTGAGTTTGAAATGAGTGGAGTGAGCGGAGTGAGCGATTCTCAGTCAGTCAGTCAGTCATTCAATCAGTCGACCAAGCAGTCAATAGAATATAAAATCTTCATTAATTGCGCTTTCTCATTCTGTCAGTCAGTCAGTCAGTCAGTCAGTATTCTTCATTAATTGCGCTTTCTGTATTGCAGTCCAATTACTGAATAATTCTGAACATCTGTAGATATCTTCGATACAACTGGCTACTGTGTTCACCATAGGCATTATTAATACGCAACAATACGCAGACCTTTTATAGATTTGCGTGCGTCTAACAGAAAGCAAAGAACGCCAGTCTTCCACGTACGCAATGAACGACGACCCCGCTTTTTCCGTTTGTTGCAGGTCTCTTATGGATGGAATGCAAGCAGATGTACAATTCCGGTCTACGAGTCTACCTCCTCGACAACTACAACTGGATCGATTTCGTCCTCTTGTCCCTCTATCTGTCCTCGTACGTCCTTCGGTTCCTCGTCGATCATTGGATCAAGGCCGCCGATGATCGGTACAACGGCGGAACGAAGAGGGCGCGGGAGGCGCTGCTGCAGAGAAACATCCCGCTCTACAACGGCATTCAGCAGGAGATATTCTCCGACACGACCAACGGAGCCAGCAGCTACTTCATGAGAGCGTGTTCGTCTTCGAAATCTCGCATTAATTAACCCCCAGATATCTCTCATTTCCCTCCTCCTCCTCTTCCTCCTCCTCCTCTTCCTCCTCCTCCTCCTTCTCCTCGTTCTTCTCTTCGTAATTCGTTCAATTAGTATTTGAGTAGTTCTACATTTCCATATTACTTCATTGGCGCTTTAACGCTTGAAAAGATGACACTAACTTCTTATCCACCTATAATAATAATAATAATAATAATAATAATAATAATAATAATAATAATAATAATAATAATAATAATAATAATAATAATAATAATAATAATAATAATAATAATAATATGGTTTCTAACGCACGTTAAGTCATTCACAAAATCATTCACAAAATCGTAAGTACAGGGTGAGTCAAGATTGCTCAAGGCTGCTATGCGGTTGCTATAGGGTCAGATTCGAACCCGCTACCCTCCGGTTGCGCGGCAAGAATCCTACCACTACTCCACTGCACCGCCGCAAAATAGTGAGATCATCAAGATTTCCATGCTATAATTAAGACGCTATACTAATTATATTTATCCGTCATCCATAAAAGCGTGTTCAGTTCTTGTTCCGACACGATTCTTGTTTGTTTGACCGCTTGACCTATATCTCCGGTCATTAATTTCTATTTTCAGATAGGTTTTCGTGGAAACCGGATGATCCGGAGATAGTATCCGACGTCCTGTTTGCCGTAGCAAATGTACTCAGTATAGCGCGGACGACGTACCTTATGCCCGCCTTTGAAGTACTCGGCCCGCTTCAGATATCCCT